>CAKNWU010169415.1:0-10154 GCA_932072015.1 Andricus quercustozae | reverse complement strand
ATAACATCACTTCCAAGGAGAAAGAAAAGGAGGAGAGGTATCAAGACCTTAAAAGGGAGCTGCGAAGACTGTACCCAAAATATTCGGTACAAGTAATTGTCCTTGTGATAGGCGCTCTCGGAGGTGCGAAACTATCACTGGTTCGTAACCTTAAAGCCATTCCCGCGTGCCAAAAATATGCCAAGGCACTTGCGAAATGGATGAAGAAAGCTGTCATCCTTGGGTCGCTTCGTGTGCTCAAAACACATGAGGGTTTCGCCGGCCTGTCGTTGTGATTTCATCGTTTCCTGTGACCACTCATCTCACGGTTGTGAGACGTGGCCATGAATGTGATTTACCGCGGTCCTACTGGGAGCCGCTGCTATTTTTTTAGATGGCAGTAGCTCCCAGTGAGACCCTGCGGTGGTTGTTAAACCTTATTTTTTAATTATATATAGACAGTCGAACTCTGATTTAACGTCGGTTTTGGGGCTCTCCTTGGACCTGACCTACCCGAACTGAACCTGATTTAGCGTACCCCACACACCCCGCGCAGCTCCTGACAAACCTAACCCGGCGCGGCGTCAATTCTCGGAAGCGGTAAACACACCCCGCGCATCTCCTGACAAGCCTACCCACGGCGCAGCGTGAATTCTCGGAAACGGTAAATTCGGGAACATTAAATCAGAGTTTGACTGTATATATAAGAACTTGACACGCATCGAACGGTGAGCTCACATTCACAAAGCAACACGTGATTATAACCCACAGGGTGGTCAGCTCACGCGTCGATCATATATTTTGTAAGATTTAGTATAATGGTTATAAAGATACACACAGGAAACCTTAATTATTGAAACGGTTGCAACATTTAATTTTTAAATATAATGTATCATACTGAAAACTTAAATCTTCGGATATTTCACAATTCTTTCGATCATTATTTCTTACATGTATGTTTGTAACCCTGCTTCTAAATTTCTCGATTTGAGTTGGAGCAGTCTAGCTGTGAAATTGAAAAAGTATAAAATTTCATTTTTTTATTATATTCTCCTTTAATATTGCACATAATTGCATAATATTTTACCAGACGACGCAAAATAATAAAATATTTATTCATGCGAACTCAAACACTCAAAATGAAACAAAAATGACTTATAGTGGTATACGAGCAGAACGCGAGTTGGAGCTGTATGAGGACCGAACTAATATCCATTGACTTTACGAAGGCTCCTTCAAAACAGCTGTAAATTTTTGTAATTAACTCGTGGAAGAAAAATCGCATGAAAATCCAGTTTATGCCATGTTAAGGCTTACTTTCTTGTGCTAAAAAGAAGTCCAGACTTGTTTATGTACAAAAATTTGTTTAAAAAATATCCTTCGCGAAAAAATGAAAACCGTGGTTTTTTCGCATCACTCTGCTGTTGCTTGACTTTCGATGACAACATCTTAAAACTAAACAATGTAAAAATTTGAAAAAAATCATATAGATGCTTTTATGTTTTGACTATACATATGTGAAAACGAAATTTTAATATATTAATAATCATTAACGTAAAATGCATTTGAAGATAACTGTGATATCTCTCGTAATATACGTGGTGGAGAAATATATTTTGGCTTGAATTGCTTGGAAAATTTTAACAAATATAATTGAATAATAATGAGGAATAGCTAATCTATTTGAGACCTATTTGTTAATAACAAATAATCCTGGAAGACCGATAAATGGTAGTGTGGGTGAGAGGACGCAGCGGCATATCATAGCTAAAGGGTCTACTTATTGAAAAGAGATAGCTGCTGCACGAAAAGCTATTGAAAATAAAAGTATCTTTTTCCTCTTTTCAGAAAAAGGCTGCACTTTATGAATGAGTAGATCACCATGGACCCTTTAGCTATGGTATCCCGCTATGTTTTCACACCCACACTATCATTCACACCGGTCTTCCAGGATTATTTATTTTTAATTAATAGGTTTCAAGATTGTCATTCCTGATTATTATTTTATTGCATTTGTTGAAATTTGTTCATTTCAAAGATATCGTCATCGAAAGTCAAGCAACAACAGAGTGACGCAAAAAAACCACGTTTTTCATCTTTTCGCGAAGGATATTTTTCAAACCAATTTTTGTACATAAAAAAGTGGGGACTTCTCTCCAGCGCAATGGAGTAAGCTATATCATAATATAAGCTGTGTTTTCATGCAATTTTTTGATGGAATGGAAGTTCCTAATGTGTCCTCTAAGGGTTTACATTGTCCTTGTACCTCTGCCCTATTCCTTTACACCCCCCCTACACACACTTACTTGATGGTGGGAGGGGGCCCTAAAGTTTAAGGTGGATTCCGAACCACCAAGCGCAACGGCTTTAAGTACTTGAGAGAACCTTCTACTCTAGAGGTACAGGTGCCACGACTCTCGGGAGATGAACAACCAGGCTCGGTCAACTCCCGTGTATAGAAATGGCGAAAAGTAGCGCCATCTGCGATCAGCCAGAGAACTACAGATGCTTGCAATGTTGGTCTTTGTATATGTATATGCCGCTTTCTTACATGTGTTGAATACTCAAATATTTCAACAAAAAATAAGAATAAAGACAAAATGAAGGAAATAAGAAACGAAAAATAGGAAATTAAATATAATTATCATTCTATTTCCCATTTTACGTTTCTCAATCACTTCATTTTACCTTTATTTTAAGGATTGCAGTACAGAACTACATAACGAACATAATCGCATTTGACAGCAAGCCAAGCCAAGCCACAACAAACAATTTGCCGCGCACGCGCTTTCACCCGTTGGCGTTGAAAGTTTGCGCCATCTGCGATGGGCCAGAGAATTGATATCGTGCCCCGCAATGCCTCTCAACCCGCGCGCCTATGTCGTAACAATTCGCCATTTCTTTACACGGGAATTGACCGAGCCTGATGAACAACTCCCTTACTAGGCTAGTGTTCGAACCCGAAAATCAACGGAGTGGGTCCAAAGCCTACACCTCAGCACCCACGACCAGGGTAGGGGCCTTCGTAAAGTGAACGGATACTAGAACTGGAGCTCTCTGCAGTGGAGCCGTCAATATAAGGAAATAGTGAAAACAATCAACTATTATGAAACTTATCAATATATTTTATTTTACTGTTTCATCTTCACCTTTATTGGTTAATAAGGCAACGCTGCACATGTGCATATTATTCTAATGTAATACTTATTCAAAACTGACTCTTGAATTATTTAAAAATAATATAAAGATTTTTTTATTGTAGGAAGAAGAAAATCTGATCCGATTGTTCCAGGTTTGGAGCCTTTGTTAGCCATTTACAAATTACTATCTGGATCCAGCGAGATGGTGACTATTGACTTACCTGATGCTATTGTAAATACACACAAAGAAGTTATTATTCTAAAACCATAAGGCTGCAATAATGTTTATATTTATCTTATATTTCTATCTTATTTGATACACTTAAAACGGTTTCTATTACCACCCTCATTGTAAATTTGTACAGATGACAATATAACGTCACTTTAAACTAATTGAATGTTACAATATTCCAGGGCTTTGAAATTAAAGTGCCAAAACCTTAAATAAGTGTACTTTTTGCGGAGATGTGTATCAATGAATTAATTAGGAGAATAAATAATATTTATCATTAGCCATTTTGTAATATAGAAAATTTTACCTAAGCTAAATCCAGTTGTGTGGTCTCATAGAGTTTTAATTTTAAACAGTTCGTAGGCACTCTTTCTAGGACCCTTGGGATCATCAAAATTATTTGTTCTATGCTCACTAAATTTCGTTTGACCTAGACATGGCTTGTAATAAATTGTCTAAGTTTCTTTCCGGTGCACTTGAGCTATTAGTCTGAGTCGAGTTTGTCATTGTGTTTTGTGGTTTCAATTTTAACTTGTTTCCTCAAAGTCAGTAAATATTGTTTAAACTCGTCTGTACTGCTGGAGCTAGTGAGTGTGATTGTGCACAACTAATATTTACAAATACTTCCAGCTCTGTATTTGAGGATTCATTTTGCTTTTTTGACATTAATATTGCACAGCTGGTATTAAAATATTTGCTAGATGGTAAGTAATGAGCAATTTTAAATTATTAAGCTGGGACATAAGGCGATCTACACTTAAAATTTCAACAATTGTTCACAAAATGCTGTGTTTGAAAAGCCAAAACGGCTTTGATATGGAAAGATTTACTGAAGAAGTGGAGATTCAATTTTTAAAGGACTAACTCAACAACACAGCTACGTATGTGAGGGTAAGACTGAAAAGCGTATCAAAATCTGTCATGATTTCGAGATAAATGAGATTGTATAATCTTTGAATTCTGTCAAATCGGGAACATATCAGCTTATTTTTATACTACGCCATTATAACCTATTTTTACATTTTCATTCTAATGAGAAGATATTAGTTTTATGTAAAATTAGACTTTGTCGGTTTTCATCAACTCTCCATGTCTTGAGACCCCCTGAGTCAGAAAAAGCGAATCTTACAAAGGTGTTTCTCGGTCTGTCTGTATTTCTGTATGTCTGTCTGTATGTCTGTATGTCTCTCTGTATCTTGTGAGGACGATAACTTTCGAAAGATTAATCAGATTGGATTGTGCTTTGGCACACTTTTTGAAGGCCTAAAAAGATGGAACAAGTTCGTTAACCAGCTATTTTGGATAAAAATTCATATATTTAAAGAATTTTCAAAAATTTTCAAATCTTCTTTTTCAATATTTAAAAATTCTATGTATGGCAGTTCATAGTCCCCAACAAGAGGAAATTCAAAGAGCATTATTCAATGCAATGAAAACTGATATTATCTACATTTTCGTTAAAATATCAGTCCAGTGCTTATGCCTTTCCCTGAAAGATTTCTATGCTCGAAAAATGGCATTTGCATATTTGCCCTATTTGAGGAGAGAATATACGTAGTTAACAAAGAAATATGTATGACACCTTTTCTAGAAATACTAACCTAAATTTTGATGCAATTTGCGCGGTGCTAGCCTTTGAGGTATTGTATAATGTACATGGAAAGAAAAGTTTGGCTGCTTCACAGAGTTTTTTGTTTGAACTACGAAAATCGATTAAATGCGAAGACATCATGGAACCAAACAAATTTCCGTGACACCAAATTTGGAAAATTTACATTCTGACGATGTGCGAAATTGATGTTTTATAAAAACTATTGAACTACTGAAAGTGAACTGTTAGCTCTCGCGCTTCGCGCTCGATAATATATTTATCTCGCGCTACGTGCTTGGCTATTATACTTCCCCCATATTTGTGCACAAACTTGTTTGTTAATAATTTATTTGATGTTATTATTTCTATTTTGATTGACCTTCGGGTTTCATTGATCATCGCATGGTATCCTCATGTTTTCGCTTGATGGTGCCTTTGTGGGGGACTGCCGGGCTTCCTTCTCGGAGAGAGGAGAGTTGCTATCAAGGTGTAGGCTGGTGTGGCTAATTTTCGGGATTGCATCGATAAGACATCAATTGTGCGACTTCCAGAGAACTCAGGTATCTAAGTCCGTGAATTAAAGTCAGTGGCTCTTCAAGTCCCAATTAATTGTTCAGTGATTTCCATACTCGATCGTCTTCCGGTGTTGTGGAAAGTGACGAGTCTGATGATGTATCACCTCCGGTCGATTCGGGATCGATCGTTCCGTGAACGATCGTGGTCGTAGCTTCGGGGACTCGTATCCCGAACAAAATCGATAAGAGGTATTTTGCGGTTAATAATAACGGTGAGAAATTGTCTTGTTCATTTTCGTTGACTTTAACATGACTGAACATGATTCCTTCGCTATCCCACTCCAGTCCGTCATTAATTCAAAACATTGTTAAAACTAAAGATCAAATCATCAACAACAGTATTTTGGTGATTCTGAATTCTCTTTTGTTAAACCTCCTTCGGCTTTAACGAACACATTCTTATCACGTATCTTGTGCTTCGCACTCGATTTTGTCCAAAATGCAAACTTTTCTATATTATGTTCAACACTATTATATCAAATGTATATTGCATTTATTTATGTACCTGGGTCTAGAATGGCTTATTCAAATATTGGAAAATAAAGTACAAATTTTATTGAACATGATTACTTTAATATTTGTTCCTTATTTTGCGTTACATTTTATTCTCAACTACCCTGAAAAAATGTATCATTTCAATAAGTTTATATTACAGTAGGACCTGTCGGATCGGACTTCGAATTTTCATTATTTATAAGTTTAATAAACTATATATGGGGTAATAATGATCATTTTTGTAACTATTTTTTATCGTCGTATAAAAATTACAAATTTATATTATTAATTATACTAAAGTTTAAACAAAAAAAAAAACGAAACAATCGAGGTCCAATCCGAGAGGTCCTACTGTATTACAATTCATAATATGCATTGGTATTGAAGCAGGCGTATTTTCATTGCCTTGTTTTTATAATTAAATAAACACGCATTCTATAAAAATAATTTCATCAATCATTTTATTGCAACTTGTGTTGTTTTTCCAAAAATTTAATTTGTTTATTTTCAATGTAATTTTTTAAGATTTAAACCAAAAATATTCATCCTAGCGCAAAGTGGTTCTAAGAAAATGTGTAGATGTAATTTAGTGGAAAAATTATGGTAAATAAAAAGTTATTGTAACTTGCGTCGTTTTACCAAAAAGTTCATTTTTTTATTTGTAATATATTCTTATAACAAATTTTAGACCCCTTTTTGTTGGAACAACTTTTCTCTATTCATTTTTTTTCGTCTTTCGTGTCGTTTTTCTAACAATTTATTTTCTTTATTTGCAGTCTTAGTTTTTTAGGATTGAAAGAAAAATTGCGCGTTCGATCAAAAAATGAATAATGACCTTATAGATTGTTTTTGGGTGTGCAACTTTTGTTGATAATTTTTTTTCGTACCTTGCGTCGTTTTTCTGAAAATTTAATATCTTTTATTTTTAATGTTATTTTTGACGATTAAACAAAAAACTACTCATCCTGTCGAAAAATACTAAGTGATAAATTTATAGATCTATTTTAGTATAACAAAGTGTGTCTAATTGTTTTTTTTCTTAGCTTGTCTTGTTTGTCCAGAAATTTTTTTTATATTTATTTTTTTATTTTTAATGTTGTTTTTTACAAATTAAATAAAAACTACGCGTCCTATCAAAAAATGTTCAATAACAAATTTTTAGATCTTTTTTCATTGCACAATTTTTGTCAACCATCATTTGTCGTATCTTGCATAGTTTGACCGTAAAATGGAATTTTGGATTTTTCATTATTTTTTGTGCGGTCAAAATTTGAATTTTCGATTTACTACGAATAACCGCACGCAGAATTTTTGAATCTTGAAAAAAAAAGTCGCAAAAATTTGGAAAATTTTCTAATTTTTTTAATGTTCACCCCAAATGGCTAACTGACGAACTTGGCCTTCAGTTCAGAACACTTAAAGAATAGGCTAATATATCATAGGCTAACGTAGGCTAACCCAATCTGTTTATTATTTCGAAAGTTATCGTGCTGACAAACTAAAAATCTACAGGCAGACACACAGGCACGCAGGCATACACACAGCCAGACAGACACACAGAATACACACAGTCAGATGGACACATTCGCGAAAACCTGTTTTTCTGGTTCAGGGGTTCTCAAAACGTGGATATTTGACAAAAACGAGGTCAAATTTCACAAAAATCTAATACCTTCTCTGATGAGAATTTAAAAAGATCAATTCTTCAGAAAAAATGGAATAGTTGAATTTTCAGTAAAAAAATTAATTTTTAATCAAAGAACTCCTTTTCAATTGAAGAAATGAATTTTCAACCAACAAGACTAACGTTCTATCAGAAAAAGATTAATTTTCAACATAATACAGGAATTTTCAACCAAATAGTCGAATTTTCAACTGAAGAAGATAAATTTTCAACCAAACAGGGAATAGTTAAGTTTGCAGTAAACAATGTATTTTTCATAAAAAAGAAAATATATTTTGAACGAAATAGTTCATTTTTCAACCAAGAAATTGCATTTCTAAAAACAAAAAGATAAATTTTTGACAAAAAATTGAATAGTATAGGTTAGTTTTCATAAATAAATGTACCGCTTCTGAAAAAAACTAATTTTCAATCAAAGAGATAAATTTTTAACCAGAAGGATAAATTTTCAACCAAGAAGGTTAATTTTCTACCAAAAAAGATTAATTTCTAATAACATTTTTAAAATTATCAAACAAATATTCAATATTTTAGAGGAATTTTCAACCTAATAGTTAAATTTTCATCCAAAGAAATAAATTTTCAACTAACAACATTAATTGCATACCAAAAAAGTTTAATTTTCAAGAAAATAGAGAATTTTTCAACCAAATAATTGAAGTATAAACTGAAGAAGATACAGTTTTAACCAAACATGGAACTAAAATGAAGAATCATCACGCAAATAGATTAATTTCCAACAAATTAGTTTCAATTTTTACTAAGTAGTTGAAGTACCAATAAAAAAATATTAATTTTCAAGTAAAATATAACAGTTGATGGCTAACGAACTTGACCTTAATTTTAGGACACTTAAAGAGTATACCAAAGCTCGATCCAATATGTCAATTCTTTCGAAAGGTATCGTGCTGACGAACCAAAAAACTACATATATACATACATAGAGAAAGACATACATCATACATAAAGTCAGACATACATCATACATACAGGCACGAAACATACGGACACATTCGTGAAAAGATGTTTTCGGGTTCAGGCCGTCTCAAAACGTGGACATTTGACAAAAAGGGGGGGGGGGGGGTCAAATTTTACACAAATCTAATACCTTCTCTGATGAGAATGTAAAAATGTGCAATTCTTGATTTTATGTAACTGGAGAATGGTTTCCTCGTTTTCTCGCAATGGTTTATAGCAGCAAAGTAGGTCTCTGTCGTCGGTGGGGCACTTTGCCGGCCGCGCGCCCCAAGAGTGCACTTTGAGGGCCGTGGGAAATGCGCACGCATGTGCGTTCGTTACTTCGACCCACGCGAACTGTTATTCTGCGCTGTACTTATCTTTTTAAACTAACCTCAAACTTGAGACGTAATTTCACGAGAAAACTCGCAAACCATACTCTTCTTATATAAAAAATCGTGTGCCAAAGCAGCGCGGTCTTTTTACGGCTATTACCCTACCTTTACAAAATGATTACAAAATCTCTAAAGAATCTCAGGTTCAGTCATTTTTCTGACATTTTTATCTATAGCTGCACAGTAAGCAGTTTTTAAAGAACCAGGTATGATTTTATGATGCCTACAAACCATATTTCACCGGAATACTTGCCGGCAGTGGGGTCATTTGTTCGTAACCAGGCAAATGTTAGAAAAATTTTAAAAAATATATTTTACAATGAGCGATTTGAAAATAGGCTATTTGGAATCTACAAGTTTTTACGATTTCAGTCATCACTATTATTATTACACATGGGCAGGGTCATCTAAGCCCCATAGCACTGAGGTTCTCCAATGTAACCTATTGTACTGTACGATTCCAGACACATGTAATTTGAAAAATTGTTTGAAAATTTAATGAGTTTAATAAATAGAACAATAAATTTCTGAAGCTATTGCTTTTCAAGTTTTCAAGTTTTTCAGACAAATCACAAGTGCCTTGGTGGGAAGGATGAAAATAGATTAGTTTGCTGGATATCGCGCTCGATAATGTATTTACCTCTCGCTGCGCGCTCGAGCTTTGTACTTCCTCCACTTTTGTACACAGAACCCTTTAAAATTAATGGTCCAAGCATCGAAAACTGTTATTTAGCGATTGTGAATTCTCTTTTGTTAAAGCTCCTTGGGCTTTAACGAACACATTCTCACCACGTATCTCGTGCCTCGCACTCGATTCAGTCCAAAGTGCGAAGTTTTCTACATTGAGTTCATCTTTATCATAACAAATGTATATTATATTTGTTTCTGTACCTCGGTCTGGGACTGCTTATTCACATATTTCGAAATAAAGTACACATTTTATTTTTCATGATTACTTTAATATTTGTACTTTATTAGTTTTCCGTTTTGTGGCTTTGGGGTCCATAAATGATGAAGAAAATTTAAATTTTCATCAGACGTTTCGGCTCCATATATGGGCCCTCTTCAGTGATTTATTCTAGAAAAAGTTGATTGGTACATTTCAC
>CAKNWU010169359.1:0-10998 GCA_932072015.1 Andricus quercustozae | reverse complement strand
TTCAAGAAATGTTCAGGAGTTTTAAAAAGTCTCGAGGGGTTTCAAAAAATGGTTAACATTTTAGGGAATTTTTAAAAATGCTAACGAATTCTGAATTGATTTCAATATTTTCAATAAATTCAAAGTATATAATCCTGCAATTTATATAATGCCCAACAGAATCCAGGCAAAGTATGAAATACTCTCTGTTATACAAATCGCTTAGGTATTATATATAATGCCCGGAAAAGGCCAGGAAAAGTATGAAATAAATATTCTCTATTTATAAGCATTTCTCCTTTTTTTGGAAATTTCATTACTTTGGCTTACTTATTTCCTCTAAAAAAAAATTTTCATTATAGTTTACAATTTACTCTAAAAGCCCTGTAAATATAAAAATGGTATCTCCCATAGTTTTTGAGAAATAATTTTTTTTTCTGTATGAACATACTAAGATGAAGTAATTTTTCATACAATTTGTTACAAATTTTATCCTGTTTGTTTCATTCCAAATAACATTTTGAAGTATTTAAAAATTATTTTCCACGCACTTTTAATTTTTAGTGTTTGTACCGGCGCTGAAGAATTTCGAGATATTTCATTGCCTCTGCTATGTAATCTACAAGCATTGAAAATTTGATTGAGTTTTAGGATGTATCGGCAACAATAAGGTCGTGTAATCAGATAGTGAATGTACATACAGCAGTGAATATTTTCACGGCCGTAGCCAGAAAAAATTTCCCGGAGTGGTTTTCAAGCGGTACACTCGCGCACACTCAGAAAAGTGTAATAGCCATTATGTGCATGTTCCCAGAATTTTCTGGGGGGGGGGGGTCAAACCCTGATCTACCCTCCCCCTGTCTACGGCATTTACTATGTTTCAATATAAACAGTCTGCATTTACGGCATCAGTCTTGTAAAAATGAAGATCTACATCAGGATACTGCTCCCTACGATAGCAGTGTTAATTCACATTCGTGGTAAGTGTACCTCATTTTCTAAATTAAATTATTTAAATTCAAGTTAGATTAAGCTCAGAGATTTACATTTCATGTCGCATTCTATACTCTAAAAGCTTAACTAATTTTAATTGAAAATTAGTCAAAGGCCTTCCTTCGATATTATTCAAATGTTAAGGCCTTTATTAAATAATTATTCAATTCCAAACACTGAGCTTATATATTACTTATTAATTTTGTTCACTATAGTTTCGAAATTCGCTTATATCTATTGTTCTTTTTTTTATTTGAAGAATCAAATTTTTTAAACTAAAAAAGGAACCTCTCAGCGGTTCAAAAATTAGAATTGATTATTATGTATGTACCGTTTTGCTAGTGATTAGTAATAACAAATTAGAAATTTGTTAAATATGTTGAACATGTTTCTTCAGCCAAAATCAAGAATTTTGAAATTGTACAATTCTAATAGTTTTGATCTAACGAATTTTTTCTTGAAAGTGTTTAATTCTTACAAGTTAAATTTTCAAGTTATTAGATGCCTCGAAAATCTTTTAGTTTAAAATTAGTGATTTCAAAAAGTAATCTCTCCAGATTTTTGGACTTCCGAAGAAATCCAGTTTAAAACTGTTTTATTACCAGAGCTTCTACATAGAATTATTCATTATTGAATTTTTATATTGACATTCAATCTTTTAAAATTAACAATAATCTATATTTTCTTTTTGCAGAATTAAATTCTTCTTCTGGACATAACGAAGAAGGTTCGTCCTGGCCACATTGGTTTCCACAACAAGCAGAAACATCACAACGGCGACAAAGTGAAACACCTTCACAACAACTACAACATCCACAACAAAATCCACAAGGACAATATCACCGACATACACGACTATTTCGAGAACCACAACTAGAACAAGAACTACATCAGCAACAAAATTCACAAGGACTATATCAACGACATATACTACTATTTCCAGAACCACAACTAGAACAAGAACTACATCAACAACAACCAATACAATCAGAAACACCACGACGTCGACAAATACCAAGAACTCCACGAAAACGACAGCAAGAACCACAGCAACAACTACCAAAACAACAACCAAAGCTAGGACATGAACCACATACACTACAGCGACAACAGCAACATCTACTACAACATGAACCACATCCACTACAACTGCCAAATCCACTCGCCGATATTCATAATCTTGACCAATCTCGACCAATAGAATCAGAAACACCACGAAATCGACAAAGAGTAAGAACTCCACAACAACAAGCACTACAAATACGACAACAACAAATAGTGCAAGAACTGCATCAACTACTACAACCAATACACGATCCACAAGAACGACAACGACGACAAGTTCTTTATCATCTACGACTACAATACCCACTTGCCGATATTCGTATTATCGACCAATCAACAATTATTAATTGTTTTGACAAGAAAATTAAGGCTTCATTAGCAATAATTGACGATGTAATTACAACATTTGCTTGTGACCTTATAGCTGATCCTCCTTTCATTCCTTTCATTCCGGATATTACTTATCGGAAAAACAACATCTATGCTACCGTTGACTGTGGTATAAATGATAAAGTAAGATGTATCGCATATGTAGATGAACGTGCAAAAGTTTTCGGAGTGAAGCCTCCACCACATCCTAACGAAAGTCTTCGAAGAGGTAAATAAATTTAACATAATAATAATAATTATCATAGATAATAAGGTCTTTGGTGTACCTAAAATCTATGGAAGAATTTTGGAAGCTAAGTTTGCATCTGTGATGGCCTCAGACTCACCACACTATTGACACTATTCCACAATTTATATGAGCAATGACACTATGTTCTCAGTCATTCGGAAAAAATGAACACAAAAATACTATTTTCTCGCAATTTATCGCTAACACCACTATTTCTTTACTTTCGTGAATTGATTTAGGGATCATCAATGAGTTTCGATTATTGTGAAGAGGGGGGAGGGAGTCGTTAAATCTTACTGTTTCTAATGAATTAAAAAAGTACTTCAAATTTCAATCAAGTAGTTGAATCGTCAATAAAATAAGAGAATTCTCAATAGAGCAGATTAATTTTCTACAAGAAAAAATTTTCAACCGAATACATAAATCTTAAACTAAATAGTTGCATTTTTGTCAAGAAGATAAAGTTTCTACAAAAAAGATAAACTTTTAACAAAATACATACATTTTTAACAAAAAAAGTTGAATTATTAACCAAGAAGATTAATCTTTTACAAAAAAAGACGAATTTTCTACAAATTACATCAATTTATAACTAATTGGTGTGAACAGTAGATGCGATGTTAATCCAAATTTGATTTGAATAATTCTTATTTCTGATTTCTTTTCTTCTTTCTAGACATTTTCGCTTTAACACTTGAACATTTAAACTAAAGAAGATCAGATTTGAGCCAAAAATGCAGCACTTGATGTTCCAAAAAGGAGAATTAATTTTTAATTTAAGAAACTGAATTTTCTACAAAACAGTTCAAGTTTGTACCAATAGTTTAATTTCCTACCATACTGTTAAATTTCCAAGCCAAAAAAAAAGAAACGAATTTCCAACAAGACAGTTGAATTGCCAACCCTAGAATATGAATTTAAAGTAAAGATTAATTTTCAACCAATGAATGGAATTTTTAACAAAATAGTTAAACTATAATTTTAAAAAATTAATTTAAAAAAAAAGTTTATGTAGAAAATTTTATTATTTGGTTAGAAATCGAATAATTTTCTTGAAAATTCAAAAATTTTATTAAAAAGTTTTACGGTTTTTTTAAAAATTCATCGAAAATTTGACTTACTGGCTTAAAAATCAAACAATTTAATTAAATTTTTTTTTTCCTTAACTTACACATTTTTTTCGGTTGATAATTCAAATATTTTCTTAAAAATGTATCTCTTTGTTTTCAATCTCGATAATAAACTTTCATTACCAGTGACCAGTGTTATTTTTCTTTGTCTACCGGCATGTATTAAAACTATTAAAGTATTAATATATTTTCTAGTCAGTGAAAGAATTGTCTCTACTTTTTCCCAATTATTTTCCCAAAAATAATCAAATATTAAAACCAAAAAATCCTCCGTGAATTCGATTGTTAAAAAATATCGATTATTTTGCTTAAATGTTTGAGGAATGTTAAAACAACCTTCAAAATTTATCAGATTACATTTCACGCTAGGATATTGTTTCAACGTTTCTTGCAAATGTTGTCCCTGACTTCATAGTACATTTAAACACTCGCTTTGGAAACTTTCCACGGTAAAGGATGCTTCCTGTAATTATTTTTGAGGCTTTTTTTACTTCAATATTATAATCATAAAATCTCCCGTGGTTTTGGTATTTTCGGAAATATCGGTTCCCATGCTTGAATCTTTCAGAGATGCTAAGATAATCCTCAAACATTCCTTATACACAATTGTGGATTTTGGTCAACTTAATGGGTAAAAAAATTTATTTATGTGGGTATGATCCACAAAATTAGTTATCTAGCCAAATCTAACTGCAGGTTCGAAGTTACAAAAAAAATGTAGCATTAGACATTTTGACAAAAAGCCATTTTCTGTCCTTTGTGATTCATCAATAGCTAACGGTATACTCAGACGTGACAAATAGTTAGACACAATCTGAAATACGTTTAAATTTGAGATATATATCAAATTTTCCAAAGTTTAATTTTGAAACGCGAACATATTTTTTTTAAACTTAATGCTTTCAAAATTTCTATTTTGACAGTTACAAGTTGTTAGAACTTCAAATAAAAATCTAATTTTCTGAGTTTAACTATGATTTCTTTAATTTCATATTTGCTCAGGTTTAGAGAATACAATTTAAAGTGGTAACATTTCATATATTAAAAGCTCAAGGAATTTGTGCTTAAAAGCTTTAGAAGCGTTAAAAAACATTAGTTTTTAATAGTTTAAAATGACAAACATATCTTTTCTTTCCAAGGTAATCCAGCCAAACTAAATCCTACCCCATCTACGTCGTTTATCACTCGTAAGAACCAAGTCTTTGAGGTGACGCAAAATCCTCAATCGAAAATTGTAGAAGGAATAAGACTTCTTCCTGAAAATAGGCTCATGTCTCAAAATAATGGAAACAATGATGTTGTTTCAAACCGCGATGTTGTTTGTTGTGGCATGCGCTTTGCGGGGCACAGAACAGAAAACGGCCATATTGTTGGAGCTTCGCTCATCGCAAACGCGAGACCGCAATCCCTATACAATGCGAATTATATGCCAACTTTGTAATATTTTTGAATTGTAAGTTTCCGAATAAAAATCCTAATAACGCAAAAATTACGCTTACTTACTCATAGTATAAATTTGAATTTTTTGAACAGCCAATGTAAATCTTCACCAATGTCTTACATTCTGTTCTACTACTCGATTTTTCTTAAAACGAGATATGCAATATATACTGAATCAAATAATATTATAGAATAAAAAATAACACAAGCGACTAAATTTGAACCAATGAAATCCAATTCATGGCTATTCGCCGCTTTTTCCGAAAGTGGAAAATTTTAAAATTTGAGAAATCTCCATTTGATCCAATCCGAAGCAAAATACAAAAGTAAATGTGTTTCGATGAGATATATAACTTCAAGGTAGAATATTTTTATCTGAGATCAATATTTTTCGAAATATTTTGAGAAAAACTATTTTTTAACAAATATAGTTAATATCCTAATTTCTATTAAGCTTCACCAAAAATCATCTTCGGAATTTTAACTGGGATGCAAAAGGAAACTCTAAGCCAAGTATCAAATCAATATTGCTGTTCAATATTCTTTAATATTTTTTCCTTTATTTAAATCTTAACTGATAGTTTTCACCTCCATAAGTATGTTTTAAAGGTTTTATAGCATTTTTCCGAAATTCTAAAGTTAAGTGTAATAAGAAAAAAGAGGGGTTTGTAAATTTTATTCAGAATCTTCAATATTAGGTGAATCAAGTTTTGTGAGTTTTTGGCGCTAACGATGATTTTTTTGCGGTTTTTAAATAAAAAATGTTTCTAATACATAAGATACTATTTTGCACTGATAATTAGATGCTGGTATACATTTTTTGAAAAATCTGTTAATTTTTTTAAACATTTTCTCTTGTTAGATTTGAACCATTTATTACTATTTTCAATAATGCTAGAAAGTTGTAATTTTAATAATAAAATGTTCCACTTTTTGTCACCTTTTCAATCAAAGTAAGGTAGCCAGAGTAATGTATTAATTCAAGTTGATAAAAATAATTGTTTAAACAATTTATTATTATTTTTAATAATATTCTCTTTTAATAATGTTAGAAAGTTGCAGAATCTTCTGAAATTTCAAAACTTTTGTCCACTTTTAACTTGAGATAGAAATTAATGCAAGTTAACAAACACAGTTTCTTAAACAATTTATTATTGTTTATAACTATCTTTTCGGAGATGATTGACAGAAAGTTGCGGTTTTTTCTAAAAATGTTTGCGTTGCTTTTGGTTTTTTAGTTTTTCTATGATTTTGGTTAAGTCCACTGCAGTTAACTTGAATCGTAGAATTATCTAAATTTTAACGAAGTTGATTCAGAAAGGCAATAAAGTAACTTTTGCGTCAGAAAAAAACATATAAAATAAAAATTAACTTCATCAGCAACTCAATTACATCCTAATTCAAGGCAAATTATGTTCACAATGTATTCCAAATAATTTTAATTTGCCATGAAAAATTTAAAAAATGTACGGTCGGAAATTTTTTTTGTAAATCGAAAGAAGAACTTTGTTAAAAAGTAGCTGATGAGGACCATGCGTATGCGTAATTTATTTATAGCATATATTGATACATTATAATAAATTGGAGACAGGCTAGGTTAGCTTACAATTTCAAAATCTAGCCTTCTCATTGTTTCATTAGATACTAAAATGTTACACCATCGGGTAGTTTCATTAAAATTGTCTATTTTTCGCGTTTTCCATGTTCATGATTTTTTCCAAATTATTATATGTAGTCTTAAATAATTATTTTCTTCCAAGTAATTCTTTTTCCACAATTCAATTAGAAAATACCTCGAATACTCGAATTAGTCCTTTTCTTCTAATTTTTATCGCGGTAAAATGCTCTAAAAACAAAGAGAATTTGCTTTTTTATAAAATTTATGAATTTTTAACAAAATAGTTGAATTTTCAACCAAAAGGATGAATTCTCAACCGAGAAGATTAATTTGATACAAAAGTAATTTTTGCTACAAAAATGTTCTGCTAAAATAATGAATATTCAATAAAAAAAAAATGGATTTTTAACTAAAAGATACATTTTCAACCAGAATATTTTTTAATATTTAATAAAAAACAAATGAATTTTCCCCAAAAAAATACTTATTTACAAAACAGTTGATTTTTCCTCCAAATTGTTGAATCTTCGTGCCAAAAAGACCAATTTTCTACAAAAAAGTTTAATTTTGAACTTGAAAATATAAATTTTCAATAAAAAAGTTTATTATGAACCAAATAGTTGAAATTTTTACGAAAATAATTGAATCTCTAACCCGAAAGGAGCAATTTTGAACAAAATAGATACATTATCAACCAAACAAAATTAAGTTAAAAAAAATATGTATCACTTTTGTTTCCAAATTCGTCCTTTTTGGTAGAAAATTTAACTATTTTGGTGTGTCATCTTTTTTGGGTAAAAATGGATATTTTTGGTTTAAAATAAATTATTTTGGTTAAAAAAAAACGCTTGCAAAAAGGACACAAGCTGCGAAAAAAATAAGTAGACTATAATAATGCCCAGAAAAGACCCAGAAAAGATAAATATTCTCCATTTGAGCATTTTCTCCTTTCTTTTAAGTTTCATTACTTTGACGATTTTAATTATAATAAGATGTATTTTTTTTAAATAATTGATAATAAAACGAAGTTTAAATAGAATTTTTGAAAAAAATTTTATGGAATTTTTGGATTTTCAAAAAGAAATGTTTAAACTCAGTTTTCAAAAAAAATCCACTTTTGATTTTCTCTAAAAAATTTTCTATGATAGTTTACAATTTGCTCTAAAAGCCCTGTAAATATAAATTAATACTTCTAAGAGTGATACAATTTCAACACCCGCCATAAACCCTTTTGCCGCTTTTCCGAAAAATAATACAGGTGAGTTTAAATTATTTTTCTTATTAACAACAACTCACTGTTGAATTAATTTAATTAATATTTTATCATTTGTCCATATTATTTGCCTATCCAAGAGAAAAGCTGTAAACTTTGCTTAACTGTTTTTGGAAAAGCAAAGCCTCATAAATGTGCCAAATCGAGTTGGATTCAAAATATAAAGCATCTCTTATTAGAATCCAAAATGGTATATTTTGGAGTATTGAAAATATTTACATAATGTAACAAATTTGAACACCTGTGAATAAAATAGTTTTTTAACTTTTTATGACAAAAGGACTTCTTGAAAAACATCCAAACCTCAATAGATTATATTCAGTTATTGTTTTAAGGCAACATTTTATCATACTTTTTTACCACACTTTACAATAAAAAATAACCTAACTTTTTAAAAATATCAAAACATTAGTTACGTTTTTATTTTTTTTTAATTTGATTTTTGAAAAAATCGCTCCCAAGATTTTTTTCACATCAAATTTCGAATTATTGAACAAAGAGCTTCCACGATTATTTTTAAGTTTTGCTATAAAAGTATGTATATTATGATGAAATAATAATGTGCGAAAAAATTTCTTGTTATGTGTTTTTTCAGTTAAAATTGGTTGAGGCTTAGCGTGCTCTTCTATGTAGTCTAGAATCATTAAAAATTTGACTAAGTCTTAAGGATTTCTCGGCAACGATAAGGTTGAATAATCAGATAGTAAATGTACATATAGCAGTGAATATTTTCACGGCCGTAGTCAAAAAAAAATTCCGGGAGGATTTTTCAAGCGGTACACTCTCACAGACTCAGAAAAGTATAATATCCATTATGCAAATGTTCCCAGAACTCCCGGGGTGGGGGAACAAATCCTATTAATTCCCCCACCCTGATTACAGCATTGACTATGTTTCAATAAAATCAGTCTGCGTTTACGGCATCAGTCTTGTAAAAATGAAGACTTACATCAGGATACTGCTCCCTACGATAGCAGTTTTAATTCACATTCGTGGTAAGTGTACCTAATTTTTTAAATTAAATTATTTAATTTCAAGTTAGATTGAGCTCAGAGATTTACATTTCACGTTCTTGCATTCTATACTCTAAAAGCTTATCTGCTCAATTTTTGCTGTATCGAAATAATTTTTTTTGCTATAGTTTTAAAATTCGTTTGTATCTATTGTTCTTTTTTTATTTGAAGATAGAAATTTTTAAAACTAAAAAGGCAACTCAAATTGGTTCAAAAATTATAATGGATTTTTATGTATGTACTGTTTTTTCTAGTGAATAGTAATAACAAATTAGAAATTCAAATGGAAGTGTTTTGCTCAATGTAGAATTTTTTGAAAATGTGCGAAAATTATATTTTTTGGACTGAGTTCAATGCACACATTTTAGAAAAAGTTAAATGTATTGCACATACAATTTCTGCAGCCGAAATCTAGAATGTTGAAATCGAACAATTTTAATAGTTTTGATCTAACGTATTTTTTGTTTGTTTGAAAGGTGTTCAATTCTTATAAGTTAAATTTTCAGATTATTCGATGCCTTGAAAATATTTTTGTTTAAAATTAGTGATTCCAAAAAGCAATCTCTCCAAATTTTTGGAATTTCAAACAAACTCAGCTTAAAATTATTTTGCTGTCAGTGCTTCATCATAGGATTTTTCATTGTTAAATTTTCATATTGACATTCAATCTTTTAAAAATCAGAATAATCTTTATTTTCTTCTTGCAGAATTAAATTCTTCTTCTGGACATAACGAAGAAGGTTCGTCCTGGCCACATTGGATTCCACAACAAGCAGAAACATCACAACGGCGACAAAGTGAAACACCTACAAAACAACTACAACATACACAACAAAATCCACAAGGACTATATCAACGACATACACTACTCTTTCGAGAACCACAACTAGAACAAGAACTAAATCAACAACAACATCTACAAGGACCATATCAACGACATCCACTGCTATTTCGAGAACCACAACTAGAACAAAATCTACATGAACAACAATCAATACATTCAGAAACACCACGACATCAACAAATACAAAGAACTCCACGAAAACAACAACAACAACAATCACAACAACAACCAAGAGTACAGCATGAACCACATTTACTACAACGACAACAACAACTACAACATGAAACACATCCACTACAACTACAATACTCACACGTCGATATTCATAATCTCAACCAATCTCGACCAATACAATCAGAAACACCACGAAATCGACAAAGAGAAAGAACTTCACCACAACTAGACCTACAACGAATATATGCACTACAACTACGACGACAGCAAATTGAAGATGAACTAACTCAGCTGATACAACCAATACAATCAGAAACACCGCAAAGTCGACAAAGGCAAATACCTCTACAACAACAGCAACAACCCTATCTAGGACAAGAACCAAATCAACTATATTCAATTCAACTACAACAACAAATAGATCAAGAACCACCTCGACTACTACAACCAATCCACGATCCACAAGAACGACAATGCCAACAAGATCGACATCAAATACAACTACAATACCCACTTGCCAAGATTCGCTTTATCGACCCGCCAACAATTATTGATTGTTTTGACAAGAAAATTAAGGCTTCTGTAGCAATAATTAACGATGTAACTACAACATTTGCTTGTGAACTTATAGCTGATCCTCCTTTCATTCCTTTCATTCCGGATATTACTTATCGGAAAAACAACATCTATGCTACCGTTGACTGTGGTATAAATGATAAAGTAAGATGTATCGCATATGTAGATGAACGAGCAAAAGTTTTCGGAGTGAAGCCTCCACCACACCCTAACGAACGTCTTCGAAGAGGTAAATAAATCTAACATAATAATAATAATTATAATAGATAATAAG
>CAKNWU010169334.1:0-15054 GCA_932072015.1 Andricus quercustozae | reverse complement strand
GCAAACTTGCTACGTGCAAAGTTGTCCCCATCTTTTTAGAAGTTACTTGCAGTGATTTTTTTTAATTTAAATTTTTTTTAGCGGTTTTAGATAAAGGCGGCTGAGACGTCTTTCGTCAATTGTGATAGGTTTAGTTCCTAGGGGACGTGAAATATTACTGTGGGGATAGATGCATTAACTGGAGTTTTGAAATGTTGTCTGCGCTGATTATTTGTAATTAACTATTTGTTTAGCTGTTTTAGATGAAGGCAGCTGAGACTTGGTTCGTTAAATGTGATAAGAATATTTTATAGGGGATGTGAAATATTACTGTGTAGATACATATATTAACTAGAGTCTTGGAAAGTTCTCTGTGTTGATTCTTTTTAATCTGTAATTTTTTGGCGGTTTTAGTTGAGGGCAGCTGACACGTGGTTCGTTGCATGCTATAGGGGTAGCTTTTAAGGGTTATTGAATGTTACTGTGGAGATAGGAATATGAAAAAGAGTTTTTTTTTAGTTATTACGGAGGAGTAGTTGTGTGTATATTTTAGAGTTTGGCGAAGGTGACGAGTATGATTTTTTTCATTTTGAGATTTTTCGGCAGTGTTTTGTGAACTCCACAAAATCATTGACTTTTGATTTATATATATATATATTTTTTTGGTTGTGTTTAATTATATTTGTAATTAGGGGCATGTGATGGTATTATGCATTTTTTTCGGACAATTTGATTTTTTATTTTTAGTGAGCTCAAAACTAACTTAGGCCTACGGTGTTTTCTCGTACTTATTCCATATTGTTTTCTTTGAATTTTCTTCAATGGTCAAGTTTGATTGATTATACTAATTTTTTATTGTTTTGGGGAGGCCAAAAATAACCCGAAATTCAGATATGTTTACATTTAGGCTGGGTGTGTAAGTTGTTTTCAGGTTAATTTTTGGGCGACAGGGGTTGTTTTCCGAAAATTATTTTTTGCAGTTTTGTAGAGCCCAAAAAAAGTCTAAAATTCAGGCGCTGTTGATTTTTGTAATTTTTCAAATCTTATGTGGTGAAAGGTGCTGGCTTTCAGCACATACACACAAAAGTCCGGTTGTTTGAGAAAAATGAAAGAGCACGAAACTCGGGATTGGTGCCCAAAAGGACCCCAAAAAAAGCCCGAAATTCTGAGTTGCCTATATTTAGTTTAAGTGCATATTTTACTTTGAGGGTAGTTTTTTGAAGATGGTGGTTGTTTTTTGACAATTAATTTTTCAATTTTTGAAAGGCCCAGAAAAAAATGAAAATTCTGGCGCTGTTGATTCCTTTAATTCTTCAACTTTTCTGTAGTGGAGGTGCTGGCGGCCGGCAGCTCCACCAAAAATACGGTCTCTCAACCCTTTCTAGTCCGAGTTTTTTCTACGTACCCCATGGGAATAAAACCTCTTGGAATGAAGTCTGACAGGGTCCCAGATGACGAAAAAAAATTGTCATAATTTTTCATTCACTGAGAATTACCCTTAGGAGGGAAAACCACCCCTTATGCTTTACTTACTTTTTTCCCATTCTGACCTTGAAATGACCTTGATGTTGTCATGATTGGGTCAAAATGACTCCAGATTCGGATTCAGCGACCCAAAAAACGTATGGGTATGTTGATCTAAGTTGTGTAACAAAACACTTTGTTCTTTTCTTGTGGAGCTGTGTCATTCGTGACAAAACGTTAAAAAAATTCCAAATTTGCGATGCGATATGCAGTTATAGTATTGGCATGCAACAACATCCATGAGTGGGCAAATTTTTTACGTTTGTTGAATGATTTTCTTTAAGCTCATGCCGAAAAAAAATAAAGATATCTAAATTTTTCACGGAGTTATGGATTTTTAAACACGCTACTGGGACATATGTGTCTCACTGGACTAGAAACGGTTCAATAAACTAAGAGAGCCCAAAAATCGGCACTGGTGCCACATAAATGACCAAAATTATGGCATAAATAAAATATTCAAATTCCTTTGTGGAGGTGCTAGCGAACGCACCTCATTTGAAACTCCATACGACACTCTCTTCAGCCCTGCCGATTAAAAACTGTTTATTTTGGTGGTCATAGCTTTGCAAAATGTTATGACCTGCGTATCTTGAGCAATTTTCAAGATATGCAGAAAATTTTCATGGCGCATATAAACGCATTTGAATCTCCATACGATAGACCCTTTATCACTGCGAATTAAAAACATTTTATTTTGGTGGTTATCACTTTGCAAAATGTTATTCTTACGGCAGACCCAATGAGAAGGAACAATCTAATTATTGATGGTTATTTCTCATGGTCTTCGCGTCATTTCGTCACTAGCAACAAATACAAGCATAGGTGTTACCGCTCGTTGGAGCGAGAGAGAGAGAGAGAGACCACTGAGTCCCTGACTGACTTCAACATGTTTAATAAAATTATAATTATTAATAAAAACTAAAAGTTGATTAACCTAAAAGCTTTAATAATTTTCGAAGCATCTATCTATACATTTTGGGAACGATCAGACAAGATGAAAATTTAGGTGATCGATAGCAATCCATGTAACTACCATTCTAAGGGAAGATAGTTACGTTCAAATCAATTGAAAATCGTTTGAAATCAATAAGCAATATTTAAAATTAAAATCTGAAATAAAGCATAAATTTTGTGGAAGGGGTTGACTGTTGCTGTCGATCATGGGGATAATAATTTCAATAAGCTAAATTGAAATTTTCACCTCAAATTCACATTTTTGCACGTTGCCTGAAAGGTTGCTTAGTCGATGCATTTCAGCCTCAGGATTTTTGAAGTCACGCCACATCCTGCCGTCCTTCCCACAGCAGTGAGCAGTACTAAAAATTTCAGAATTGCAAAAATCACTACCCATCATTCAAAGAGGCTAATCGCAATCAAGTTTCCATAGCATTCTACGTTAACTTCTTGTACGATCAAGAAGTTCGGTAAGAAAATGGGACATGTAAAATGTTCTCGCACTCCGTCCGCTTTTCCTCTCACGTGCGCGTCGTGATGGTTGCTTCGAAGGTTCCGAGCCGAAAACGGATACACTAAGAGTGTTTTTGGACGTTAATTGGAGAAACGTAAAAATCGCGTAAACCAGCTTTGTGCACCCAGTCCAGTTCGGGAGTGAATAATAACATATTCAAAAGACTAGAAAGTGGAGTGACTTGTACGTAGATCATCCCGATTAATAAATCCACATCGGTACAGCCGGAATGATCCGACGTAATACTGAGCAAGATTGTGTCAATATCTTGAAAATCCGCGGGGCAGCGGTCGCGACGTGTCGCGAGTGAGTGTCAGTGAGGACGGTGGCGACTGTTGTTTCTGGTCACTCATTAGGAATAACAGCCAAATGAGAGAGTTTTAATCAAGATTTTATTTAGAATCTAGCGTTTTTCCTTTTGGACAAATAATAGATTATTGAATCGAATAGATATTAATTATTTCTTTTTTTTGCCTCAAAGCGAGGCTTAATAGGCCGTTAATACCGTCAATAATGTAAGGACCTAGCTCCTCTCTTGATTTGACTGACCAAAGGCTTGACGAATATGTCAAAAGGGTATTGTATTTGTAAATTGTTTCAACGATTATAGTTGTGATTCAAGATATGTGACTTTAACATTATTATATTTCCATTAAGTGATAAAAATTGATGTCTTGTTCGGGATTACACTGAAAAATTAAAGCCAATTTATATATTTTCGGTAACCTATATTCCGGGGCGGTGATATCACCTTTAATGAATTCATACAACCCTTGTTCATTTGGTCGATGGATCCGATTGCGACGAAATAAATCCAAATAGAACATTTAAAGATAGGAGGTGATAGTAATTACCTTATACAAAAAAACAAATGATAGTCGAAGCTGAATTGAACCCAATTCTTAATTGAATTTTTAATCCGGCTTGAGCCCGAATCTGATTGTCTTTCATTGTGAGCGCTCTTGAGCTGGATACTCAGCTTTTGTAAATTAACCCAGAAGATGATTAAAATTTTCTTTTACAACTATTAGAACGAAATTTTTCAAAAAAATTAGCGATATGCCGCATGATAACATAGAAGATAAATCGCAGAATAAAAGTCATGAACTATCCGAAAGGCAACAATCGATCTTAGGAGTATCTCCTAACATTCAGGTCCCTTCAAATCAAACAGCACCCATAATGGATGTGAGTGCTGCCATGGCTACGGCCCTTGAGGGTGTAGCCCTCGAGCAAACTACATTTTATATCCCCACGTTCGACGGTAGAACGCCCGTAGTAAAAGAATTTGTACAGGATATCGCGAATGGGGCAGTATACGTTACGGAATCGACGGAACCATCGTTTATAAAAATCGTTCTCAGTTAACTAGAGGGAATAGCGCGCGAAAGTGTTCGTGACAAAGAATTCAGAAAATTACAAGAGCTGGTTACCCATTTAAAGAAACGCTTTGCTCCCAATAAGATGTACCAATGGTACTTTGATGCCATTGTAAATTTGCGTATACAACAGATTGAGAGTGTCAGTGATTATTATGTTAGAACCTTGGGGCTTCTTAGTGGAGCAAAGCATTCATTGGAAGAAAATTATACTGAATCAAGTCATAAGACGGCTACCATGATGAAGTCAGTCACGGACGGCGCTCTTGATGCTTTTATCCGTGGATTACTGGACGAAATTTCAACATTTGTATGAAGCTTATGAATATGTTCATTAATATATAAACAATATTAATGAAACTACTGGACGACTCCGTGGAATTTCATGTTGTGCCCAACGATTTTCCTCTCTCTGTCGACGGGATAATCGGCCGCGCATATCTTTGTCAGGAAAAAGCGCAGTTATTATTTAGACACAACACCCTAGTAATTATATCAAGGCCTATTACCCCGATACCGTTCGTTGGTAAGCAATCAAAATTAGCCCGAAAGAAATTACGAAAGAAAATTAAGCCCTTTTCTCGGATTTTAAAACTAAAAGCACGTGGAAAACAACTAGTGCCTATCGACGTGGTGAATCACGACTTATCGGAGAGATATCTCCCCCGCGTAGAAGCACTGGAAGTAATTTACATAGGGGAAGGAATCGTGAAAAACAACGATGGTATATGCTACTCATACGCCTACAACACTACTGAAAACGATACGAACTTCAATATTCAACCACAGGAAATCGTTCCTCTCGAATACTGCGAATTTCCAGGAGTTAGCTTCGACGAATCGGAATCCGAAGTTAATTTGCAGAATGAAAGAGGGAATGATTCTGTGGAGCGAACAGAAAGAGTAATTAGTAGCTTACACGTATGTCAGTTAAATGAACTTGAAAAGAACTTAGTTTTTTCTCAGGCTAGGAACTTCCCGGACATATTCAGCACAAGAACAAATGGCTATAAAGATTAATAAACAACTCAAAATTGGAATACTTGTCCCGTCAAAATCACCATATAGTTCACTCGTGATGATTATTCCGAAAAAGTTTGATGCTTCAGGGGAACGAAAGTATCGTGTGGGCTATAGGGCTACTATATGGCTACTATATGGCTACTATAGGGCTTTAAATGAGAAAGTGGTAGGCGATGCATATCCATTACCCAACATTAGTGATATACTAGACAGGCTGGGCAAAGCCCAATACTTCTCTCTATTTGACATTGCAAGTGGTTATCATCAGATTGAAACCCATCCTAATGATAGGGCCAAAATAGCTTGTTCAACTCCAAGGGGTCATTTTGAGTATAGACGGATGCCTATGGGTATAAAGAACGCCCCGCTACATTCCAGCGATTAATGGACACCGTCCTCAAAGGAATGCTAGGAACTGAGGCTTTTTTTTACTTAGACGACATCGTTATATACTCCGAAACCCTGGAAGAGCATGATAAATAGGCTAGAAGACTCTTCAAGCGATTACGAGAAGCTAATTTAAAACTACAACCGTATAAATGTGATTTTCTGTATCCTGAAGTAGCCTATTTAGGACACATCATTGGACGCGATGGGGTGAAACTAAATCCAGCTAAAATCTCAGCAGTTAAAGAGTTCCCTCGGCCTAAAACTGTACGCAATGTTCGTCAGTTCTTGGGCTTGTCAGGGTACTACCGACGATTTATAGAAAATTACGCGAAACTAGCCAAACCGTTGGCCGACTTGTTGAAAAAAGGAGTCCAAGTTCGTTTGGGGACCAGTACAGGAAGAAAGCTTTGTTAAATTACGTAATGCTTTATGTCATGAACCTATTTTGAAATATCCCGATTTTTCCAAAACTTTTAAACTAACTACGGATGCATCTGACTATGCTGTAGGAGCTGTGCTCATACAAGAAACGGACAATATGGATACGCCCATTGCCTACTTACAAAAATAATGACAAATATAGAACAGCGTTATGGCACAACTTCATATCTGGGGCAATTTTTAAGATGTTCCGACCAAATTTATGGCGCAAATGAGCGCATTTGAAACCCCACACGAAAGTCCCTTCATCACTGCGCATCAAAGCTTTTCATCTTTTAGTAATCATTTTGCAAAATGTTATGACCTCCAACTCTTTGGCAATTTTAAAGATATTAAAAAAAAAAAATTAATGGCGAATATGTGCGCATTTGAAACCCTATACGAAAGTCCCAGAAGGGAAAGGGAGGGGAGTTAGCGAGAAAGTGTTTGACGGAGATAGAAGAAAGGAGAGGGTGGGCGATGGAATTATTGAGATGGGAAGAAGAAAGGACGGAGTTCTTGAAGGCTAGAGATATAGAAGGCAGGACTGAAGTAAACTATGAAGAAGTGGTTAAAGGGAGAGGGAAAGACAATTAATAGAAAGATGGGGGATGATTGAGGGATCAAGATATAATAAATGGTATAAGATGATTAAAAAGGAAGGAGTACCAAAGTATTTAGAAAAGGGATGGGGAGAGAAAAGATGGACCAGAATAGCAAGGTTTAGATTGGGAAACGAGGTGAGGGCAGGTATGCATTGGGAAAAGGAAGAGAACAGGAAGTGCAGAATCTGTGAATGGGAAGAGGAAACATGGGAGCATGTATGGGAAGGATGGCGGAGAGGAATGGAAGAAAAAGGAAGCTGGGAAGAGAATGTCGTAAAGATTCTAGGGGAGGATGGTTTGGGGGAAGAGTAGATGAAGGAGGTAGAGGGGGCTAGGGGAGCGAATGAGAAAGAATGCAGGAATAGATGCAAAAAATGGTAAAATCGAGGCACAAGAGTAGTAAATAAAAGGATACGGAAGTCGCTTAAATTAAAAGCGTAAAGATTTGTAAGTAATGGTTATGTAATAGCTTAAGTAGATTAAGATGCGTTTGAGTTTGCGTTATTGCTCTCTCTCTCTCTCTCTCTCTCTCGCTTGCACAGTCGCTTTCGATCAATCGCTCAATCGTTCGCTAACACGTCCCAAATTGCGCTTGCGTCAAGAAATAGAAATAAGGATCTAGATATAAGACGTTATGTAAATAGATGTAAATAACTGTAAATAGTAAGGATAAGTTTTTATAAAATATGTAGATGGAAAGATTGGAAGAAATGGAAGTCATGTAAACCCTCAGGGGACACATTATGAATAAAGAAGACTTAACTAATTTCTTCGCCTGAAAATTTATTTGTTCCAATTATGGTTGAAAGTTTCAGAAATGTTCAGAATTTTAAGTTTTATTTTTAAAGTCAAAATTTTGTTTATTGAAATAACCGACTTCCGGTGTAAAGCAAGAACATAACGTAAAATAGTTGAGAAGTTATGAATCTTCTTTGAAATAAATTTTTTTAAAGTAGAAATTGGTTAAAAAACCAATTTCAGGTGAAATGTTAGAGCATAACCTAGAGTTGTTGAAAATGTCAGCCCCGTGGTACTTGGAAATGAAAAAGATAGAAATGATGACCGCGACCGAGTGCGGCGCCTGCCGCAACTCTAGACCGAAAATCATTCAAATGCACCCGGAAGGTGTGTCATAAATGTAAAATTGTGTCCGTTTTTGAATTAAAAACAACATACTTTTTCCAAAAAAAAATGGTTTGCTTTAAAGTTAAGTTTTAAGGCTTTTAGACTGAAAATTTATCAAGGTTTTTTGTGATGAACGCGAATAATGGGGTAAAAGTGTGTTGTTTTTGTATGCAATTCTGAGTTACGCGAAAATAATAAATACAATACAATTGAAATACAATATCTGATGAGGTTGTTGGAAATCCAAGCAACTGAAAATAGGAAGATCTGAAACTGATACCTCAGTAGTTTGATAATTTCTTTAATTTTGAATCGTTAAAAATTTAGAGTTTTGAATTTTATTATTGAACGCTGAGTTTTTCTTTTTTTTATCCTTCATAAACTTTAATCGTGTAATTCAAACAGAAATGGTGGTAGATTGCAAGGTATAATTTGACAATTTGAAAATTTGTAATATTTAAACGATTTAAATTCATGGAAAATAATTGAAATTTTCCAGAATTTGACTGTAAAAAGGTTTTAAAGTTACAATCCTTGGTAATTACACATGTCTTCAGTTTAAAATTAAGTCTAATCAGTATTAATGTTAAATCATGATATTTTTTTTTTATTATAACGATTTAAAATAATACGATTTCAGACACATCAGATTTGAACTATTCAATTTATTTGTCAATTTCAAATTGTCCACTTTTAATGGCTTCGAGCTCAACATTGATTAATTTGAAAAGTTTTTACATTCTCATTCATGAGAGTGCAATGCAATCGTCCAAATTTGCGATCTCTGGTTTTTAACGGATCTTTACGTTTCGGCACTCACAGATTCCGAAAATCATAAAATTTTATCGGTGTTTGTCTGTCTGTATTACTGTATGTCTGTATGTATGTATGTATGTATGTATGTATGTATGTATGGTCAAGGCCGTAGGTGCTTTGAGAATCCTCAGTAAAGTCAAATTGAAAAAAAAAACATGTTAAATTTCACTTTATGATTGTAGTTTATGATCACAGTTTTTGATTTGCGCGCTCAAACTGGGCGCAGTACCAGATCGAGGTTCATACGTAAATATAATATACATCAGATATAATAGTGTTGAACATAATGTAAAAATTTTCACATTTTTGAAAAAATCGAGTGCGAAGCACGAGATGCGTCATAGGAATGTGTTCGTTAAAGTCGAAGGAGCTTTAACAAAATAGAATTCACAATTATCAAATTACAGTTGTTAACGCTTTGAGCATTAATTATAAAAGGTCTGTGCACAAATGTGTGGAAAATACAAAGATCGAGCGCGTAGCAATAGGTAAATACATTATCGAGCGCGAAGCGCTAGGTAAATATATTATCGAGCGCGAAGCGCGAGAACTAACAGTCGCGCACCCTAGGCGCGCTCAAACTTGCGCTCAACTTCGATTGCCTTGATGTTTAAATGGTTCAGTTTCCAAACTCTAACCTTTATTTATTCAGTTTTTTAACATTTTGACATTCTTTTATTTTCGCAATTTTCATCGGAATTCACTCAATATCGAGATTCTTCAATTAAAAATAAAATTTCAAATGATACAATATTAAAAGCCTTTATTCAGAAATGATAGAAGTTGAATTCCTTTGCATTGCATTTAAGCTACTATACTTGTTTTCAAAATTTTACATAATATAACATAAGTTAAATAATATAAGTGCTAAGTAACGGTAAAATAATTAATCTTACCACTTAATTGTAGTTATAGAACAATAGGTATACAATAAGGTAGTTTCTTGAAGTGAAATTTTAACTATCAGTTTTTTGTTAAAACTCAATACTTTTTTTTGTATTAAATCAAAGAAAAAGACCATTTTTATCTAGGGTTCAGATCAGTTATAAAAAGTATGGTTTCATAGATTTGGTGAATTTCGAGAAATTGAGGTTGAAGGATAAATGGGTCTAAATTTTTCCAAAGCAATTGATAAACAAAATATTTATACAATAAAATTAATTTTAAGCGTTAAATGTTACTAGATCTATTTTAACTGACACGAACCTTTTCCTAAGACGTTGTAAGATCCTGTGAAACAGAAGGAGGTCTCAAAAAGAATTTTAGGTACATTTTCAATATATCAGAAAACTTTAAAAGCTTTTCTCCGTTTTCTTTCGAGAAACCTAGAAAATTTTTACTTATATAACCTTAAAGACGGGCAAAAAATGATACCGAAAGAAATCAGTTATACTACATTTTTGTTTCATATTTGCATTTTGTTCAAAATTATGCTGTCCTTCCTGATTGAATGTAGAATTTCTGCGACATAAAAACTCGAGTATATGTTTGAAAGTTATCTTATTTCGTTGACGTTTTTTTTCGATAGATGATTCAATTATTTTGATGAAAGGTCCATCTTTGGTTAAGATTCATCAATTATATGATTGGATTTTCAATCATTGAATTTACAATATATGAAAATTCGATTATTGAGAATTTAAGAAAATTGAAAACTGAAAAAATGTTATAATTTAATTTTCATCTGTTGGGAGCCTCCCTTTTTTTCTAATCTTATAAATTCCCTACTGAGACTGCATTGGATGAGATTTTAATTTTCAAACAAAAAGGAAATTTTTCAATGACGACCCGTTTTCGAGAAGATAAACTTTATCGAAGTCGTCCAAAGATCTCTCATTTGTGGAAAGGCTTTATCCTTGACAGAGGCATCCCCTAGGTGTTGCTTTTTTTCTTCTTCGTCCTTCATGGTGGAAAAGAGAAGCAGAGCAGTCAAGAGCCAGGCGTGGTTCATTTTACCTTAGGAGAGCATGCGTCAGACTTTCTCTTCGGGAGTGGAAGGAAATCCAAGACAGGATAAACCTCGTTACCAAAAGAGACAACAAGATGCGGTCAAATGCCTCAATAAATTTTTTTCTTTAGTTGTTGGGCATTCGACAGGGAGTTAATTTTCAAAGGGTATATTCTGTCTTCGGATTCTTCCTTGAGGTTTTTTCGAGGTTAGCAGCAAGCGTCCCTGATTTTGTTCATAAGCTTGACGAACTGGTCGCCACTGTCGGTTTCAAGAATCACGTTATTATTCGTAGTGAATCCGTCTCTAGTATAGGGTCCCGTGGCTCTAGTATGGACTTCGACATCCCCATTTACCCTTAAAAAAATCGTTAGCTTGGTCTCAAAGTTTTCCATAGGAAGATGGTGGTGACAGCACGCCATACCGGAAAATTATTTTGACCATGTTTGGTGCCGGTTTGATTAATTTAATAATCGAAACTAATTGTGTGAAGAAGGGTGGCATTTATTATTCTTTTCTCTTCTTCGTAGGATATGTGTGACGCGTGTTCACCACACCGGATTTTTTTTTCATTTCATTTCCTATATCTGCGTGATATCCCTAATACAGGATTTCGACTTCTGGTTCCATGATAACTGTATTATTAGCAGAAATATCGCTGTCCGAAGGTCCTGCGACAGGTTCGACTTCGCTTTCTGCGTACTCGATCACGCGGTTACGGTGGATTTCTTCCAAGAAGGCGCATCTCCTTTGGTGAAGGGCTTCTTCTTGTTCTAGGTCAATTATCACGATCTGGCCAGCTAGATTCGCGGGGAAAACTGCAGGCACCGGGTTTACGGGTCGAAACGTCGGCAGGACTACGCATACGGGAACTACTTTCTCCTCTGGAAAGACGAAATTCCCTCTTTTGCTATAAGTTGGTGAGCAGTCCCCCCTTTCTGGAGGATTCATGGGGTATACCGTCAAAAATCAGGATTTTCATCACAATCCTCGCGATAATAAATGGATGAGGAAGATTATTGACTGAGACTCTCTGATTTTAAGGCACAGAATCGGAAACTTCAAATTCTACGACGGCCGAGTAGGTGCGCCTTCTCTTCGGCATGAGCAACGGAGCCTATGTCTGCACACACACTAATAGGGCTGAAGGTTTACAGAGTCAGAATCGAAAATTATTTTCAATTCAAACTTTACGGTACCACTTTTCCATATGGATCAAATCCGAGTCGAACTCAAATGATTTCAATTCCACTTTTCTTGTGTTTCTCATCTATGGAGGAGATAATGTTGCACCTCATCTTCGACACGAGCAGCGGAGCCTATGTCTACACATACACTCGTGGACCAGAAGGTTTAACGAGTCAGAGCATAAAGTTGTTTCAATTCGGACTCTACGGTACCATTTCTCCTTAACAAGGTGAGCCACAGTTGGATAACATGTCTCTATTCCATTTTATTCTTCCCTTTCCGTTAGGTTATAAATTCCTGATAAATTGAAAGAAACTGAAAGAAAAAAGGGGAAAGGTAGAACTCTGCTAAACTTTCTTCGGTTTTCGAAATTTACTGAAGGTCTATTGGCCCTTTGAATGACCTTGGATGCTACAAAAATAACCGATTCGGGTACAGATTCGCGGACTTCAGTTTTTACTACGTCAGGGTTTTGCGCTATGTGCTCTCCTAGTTTATTTCCCGGGCTTCACCTAAACTGAAGGACGAGCGAGAGAACGTACTTACTATAATTATTTTGTGGATTGGTTTCCCTACTCGCTTACTGAGAGTTGTTTTCCCTAGATTAAAAAATAAGAAATTTCACGAAACGGTTGATAACAATAATTCTCATGTACGAAATTCTCCCAACACTGAATTTATTTTTAATAAAAATTGGATCGATACGGCTCACCAGTCCCTTGTTGTTTTAAAACTACCGCTGGTTGTTGTGCACATGAAGGATAGCTCAAGGAACCAAAAGAAATAAAGTAATTTTGGGTTTTCAATTTCTTTCTTGCTTCGTTAACAAGCGGGGAAAAAACCTGTCACTTCTATGAATTCACTTTTATGAAAAGTAGAAAATATTTCTATTCCGCATAAAGGAAAATTGCAGCCTTCCGAGAAAATTACTCTGTCTCGCCTTGAGATTCGAGAAAGAGTGACATTTTTAGACTGATCTAATTTTGTTTTGAGCAAGTGGTTACGATGCGAGAAAAATGACAATCCCGTTACCTGGTCAAAAGTTAGAATTTCGGTGCCGGGGATAGGATTTGATGAAAGCCGCTCCTGTCACGGCCCTGCCTCCCGTCGGATGAAGATTTCAAAATTGTACGTCCAGATCGCGAACCCAATCTTAATGGATAAACCCATTGATTCCGGCAACTCAATCCCGCTACGTGCTCGAAGGTTAGAATTTCGGTGCCAGGGATAGGACGTGGTTGCGTCTTACGGGCTAAGTTTACCAGTTAAAACTTTTATTCAATTCTTGATCCCAGGGTTTAGACGGAAAAAAATCCGAGTAGTTCTGGCCACTGTCAGGTTGCTCAGGAGACTGTGATTTCGACTTTTGTAGGATTCACCTCGACAGTTCACAGTTGGGGTGATCCAGGTAGGGATCTTTGCACAATTGCGGAGTTTTTTTGGGGAAGTTAGTGATATGACGTGAGACTTCGCACCTGCGAGGCAGGAACCTCATCAGCACTTTACAGAAGTAAGGTGCTTTGAAGTCTTTTATACTTCTAAAAAGAATTGTTTAAATTTCAAATCTTATCAGAATTGATGCAGGTTGGAATTTTCAACTTATAATTATGTATTTACTACTTCTAACCTTCAGTTAAACATGTGAAATTAATCATATTGGCGTTACAGTACGGAGAGAGACGGACTATGCGCGAGAAGGAAATAGCGCTATGTAAGGCGTTGGCGAGAGAGAGATCAAGTACGTTGCCCACGCGAGTGTGTGTATGCTCGCTAGCGTGGCGTGTATAAGTGCACTTTCGTTTTAGATTGAACATAATTTTCATTAGAGGTTTTAAAATCGATGATTTAAACTTGATGCCCCCTTTTCTTATTTCTATTATTCTATTTTAGGTGGAATTCTTCATGACATTTTTTTGTTATAACTTAACCCGCAAACGGTACACTCCTTTATGGCCGCTACTAAAGGGACACTGGTGATAATTGGTTTCTTTCAATGTTAATATTAAATATTTAACATATTAAACATATAATAAACATCTAGCATATATTACGCATATTTAACATATATATTTAATATAGTGGGATACGCTGCTGCAGCTACGCCTGTGTAAATGCCAGCAAAATAAAAAAAAATCTGTGCTAATTCGCACCAGTGTACCGTTTGAGGGTTGAATCTAGACCTGAATTTATCCACACCTGCGTCTATACACACGTGCATATACTCAAACTTTCATACACACACAGGTTTGTGCAGTTCACCCCTAAATAATGTAATGGATTGCACATCCCTATCAACTCTCCTTTAGCATCGAAAAAAAAAGAAAAGGAAATTGTCGGAGAATCAATTCAGGGCAATATTGTTTCATTAATTCTTTTTAGATTATAGTCTTCTTCATTCTGAAAGTAGGCTCGCAAGCTAGTTCCTCGGGAGCTTGGAATGCCACGTAGGCATTCCGGTAGTAAGCCCTCGGGTTACAATTGAACAAAGCGAGACTTTATAATTTGCACAGATTCTGAATGAATATAGCTTGAAATAATATCTCAAGCTACATTCATGCGGAGAACAAAAATGACCGAACATTTATTTTAGGTAAGGGGGGCGGGTTCGCTCGTAACACATGCAGGTTGTGTCTGGTGAAGTCACAGCATTTATCCCGAAACAGTTTAACTTTGCCCGCGTCTTGGAAAAAAGGAAATTGCTGAATTTATTTTTATGACATTCAAATTACAAATCAGTAACACTATTTCTTGAAATAGTTCGATGTAATTGCATTGTCAGCTTCAGTATTAGATTGTATCATATCCACAGAACGCATTTTTAACCCGTAAAGAGTCGCAAGGAACCCAGTAGGTAATTTGAAAATTGTATTCCAATATTGTAATTTGAACACAAATTTTTCGTTTCTTGTAATATTGTTTAAATTTACAAGTTAATTAACTACAACCAGTTAGCTGTAGGTCGAATTCTAAACTAAAGTTCAAAGTAACGTCTTTAATATTTCTTAAAAGTGAACAATTGCTTAATTATTTCTGTTCATCGAGTATTTAATAATATACAATAATGCAAATCAAACCAATAATAAAAAAATGTTATGAACAAGAGACTGGAGAAAGTTTGAGGAATTTTTTACTTTGCCTGCAGAAAATATTTTCAAAATTAGAGAGAACGTAAGACTGCGTCGGAGG
>CAKNWU010169255.1:0-13294 GCA_932072015.1 Andricus quercustozae | reverse complement strand
TCCGTTTGTTCCCATCAGGTCAGGGTCAAGGTCAATTGAAGGTCAAACCTACAAAATTAATCGCTAACCAAATAAGTCAGGGTACGTATAGGTTTTCGGGGTCGCTGAACTCGAATCCGTTATCTGTTTGGTCCCATCCGGTCAGGGTCAAGGTCAATTCAAGGTCAAACCTACAAAATTCATCGCTAAGCAAATAAGTCGGGATAGGTCGCTGAATTCAAATCCGTTGTCCGTTTGGTTTCATCAGGTCAGGGTCAAGGTCAATTTAAGGTTAAACCAAACGGACAACGGATTTGAATTCACCGACCCCGAAAACCTATAGGTACCCTGACTTAATTGGTTAGCGATGAATTTTGTAAGTTTGACCTTGAACTGACCATGACCCTGACCTGATAGGACCAACCGGACAACGGACTCGAATTCACCGACTCCCAAAATATAAGACCCACCTAGTCTGGCCCGTGTTGCAAGCGTTTAGATTTTGTGGTCCTGTGTTATTCTTCAAGTCCACCTTCCGGTAATTTTTTTAATTCGATCCTCATTCAGTCGGATAGTTCATATTACAGTATCCTAACCGAATCCGGAAATCTAGTTGTGGCATTTTTCTAGCAACCCCAGACGATGGTTAATTCCACATTGTTAGGAGATCGGTTTCATCATCCGGTACCGCCCACTCAGATGTGCCAAACTAATCCGTTGGGCTGTTCGGGCGCGAACCGGTCAACCTGTGGCCATAGTATAGGTGGGCATAGACCGATCGTTTGGAGATAGTTAGTGAGTGGGATTTGTCCTCTAATGGTGCCACAGATAATAGCGCGGAGGAATTTTTAAAACAGTAAGCGCATGTCGATTAGGAAGTGGTCTAGCTGATGATCAAATATTGGCAGTGATGCCTAGTCATTTGTTTCATGGTGCTCTTATTTAGTTAAGGTTGGGTGTAGAGGAAAGGAATGGATTTATTGAAGGAGCTTTGTTGTAGCTTTCCGAAGAAGGTACGGTGGTTTCAATTTTTAGCTAAAATTAAAATATGAGGGGAAAAGGAGGACACAGAGTCTAGACGAGCCTTTTGCTGATTGTCTCCAAAATATTAAACCTTGATTTAAATTCTTTGCGCCATCACTCAGCATACTGGAGCAGCTTGCAGAAGCTTATTCAAATATGCACCCTCGTTACAGACAAGCGATACCTCGTAGTGACTTCCAGGATTTCGAACAATTGGAAGTGAAAGGTGAGCTTTTTTAGTCGGCGAATGGGATGAATAGTTTGTATCTACCTCCCCCGTCTACAAACTGTAGCTTGTGGCCAAAGTTTGCCTTTCCTTCTATTAAAACAACATTTAAACCAGTAGCTGCAATCGCAGCGGAATCTATTATGAGCTCCTCTGGTTTTCCTTATCAGTCTCAGGAACATTGAATATTAACCGTATTATTAGGTCTTAGATCTAATTCCAACGACTCCGGTGCATCACCATCAGAGTTCGTGTTTGGTACCACTCTTAGAATACCAAGGAGTTCGTTCTGCCCGACGATTTTTCACCAAACCCGCATATGTTCTTGGAGGAATTCCGTGAACTTAAGCGCAAGTTAAAACCGGTATCCGTTATTCAAAAGTACAAGCGGATTGTGTTCGTTTTTAAAGATCTCACTTCTTGCTCTCACGTTAACACAAAGAAATCTCTGGAGCGTTCAATTACCGGGCCTCATAAGATTTTAAACAAAACCTCAGACCGTGCTTACGAAATTGACGTACACGGTTATCCTCGCCAGGTTTTAGTCGAAAATATAAAACCAGCGTATTTCGCACGCGAAGATATCGATCAGCTACTGCAAACGTATAGTATTGTATCTAAGGCTATTTTTGTCAATCCACCTATTCGTACCTATTCTCGTCAAAAAAAGGTAGCCTTCGACATTTAAATATAGGGAATCTATGATCATTTGATGTATTTTTATAGTCTCTTCGCAAACAATGTACCTTTTAATTGTAATTTTTTATTGTAATTTATTGAAACAAGTCGCCAGGGCATAGTAGCTAAGTAGTATAGTTTGAAGAAAATCTGTAGATTGTAAACAATGACACGTCCTTTCTGATACAGGATCATGTACATTTTATACAGATATTTATGTCTCACTATGTATTATTCTAGACTGATTAGTCCCATTTGGCCTCATGAAACAAATGTAGTTGAGTCTTTACTTATTTTATATGAAATACTATTTTTACATTTCATTTACTTAAAAAAAAACTGACTAACGCATCTCGACTTTATAAATGTACAAATTCGCATTGCCTATTGCCAAATGTAAATTTCAGATTTTATTCACTGTATAGATATTCATTTTTAATAGTCAGTAGCTGTTGTACATATATACACTATTATACGATTAAGCCGTTTCCCTTTCGGGGTAGGCGTGAATTGCTCGGTTGGAAAGTAGTAGTGTGTGGATGGGTATATAGGTATAGGGTAGATAGGTATAAAGGTGTAGGGTATGGATATTTTAGATTGATCTAGAATTCTCGTATTATTTATTTAAATAAGACTTTCATTCCGCAACACTGCTCCGACCCAGGTTGCTGATCAATCTCTCTAGCGATCACCCCACGTGGAGAGCCTCACAAAATTGTTATGTGTGGCTGCCCACTTGGGCCCATTAGTATCCAAGGTCATTATTTCAGGCGTCATTCACTCTACTCACATTGTTTTTATAAACTATTTGTCACCAAACTTTTCTGTCCTGGCATACTATTCTAGCTTCCTTCACGTCCGTGCATTTTTTTATGCAAGCTCTCGTGTTTCTATGGCTTCTTATATCTCTTCGGATTAATGTCTCATTCACAGATTCTACAAATTCTTTGGCGGTCTACCCCTGGGCATTCTGCCATTTACTTTACCTTTATACACCTGTTTAATTTTTAATCAACCATTGTAACATATCTAGTCACATTATAGTAACTTGTAGCGATATCCCTAGTGGCAGTCTTTCCGTAGAGTTTCCACTCTACGTTGCAGAGCACGAGACTAAGCGGTACATTGGTGCGTGTCGCACCAATGTACTCTTACTTTGATTAAACCAAGATGTCGATTTTAAAGTGGCATTCCAAGTTTAATCACCTAACTGAGTTACAGATAAGCGATACCTCGTAGTGACTTAAACCAGTAGCTGCAATCACAACGGAATCTATTATGAGATCCTCTGGTGTTCCTTATTAGTCTCAGGAAAATTCAATTGAACCCAAACTACACAAAATAATCACCGTATCCGTAACCTTGATAGTAATAACAAACCAGGGCGGTCAAGGTTTTCAATAAAATCCAGTGGGCAATACTAGTGTTTTATTGAATTGAGCTTCTGGGTTACCATAATGTATCCTCAGCAGATATTCGGATGTATGCCTCGAAGCTTTCCAATGAGATTTTATCAAAGTTACACTCCACCTCCGTTAAGTCCGATACCAAATTTTAGTTTTCCTAGAAGCACCCCATCGATTTTCTGTTTCCATCATCAACTGTCACATTTTCGTAACTTCCACCAATCATCACTAATCCTTTCCCACAATTGAAAATTTCTGCTATAGCTAATTTTAAAGGGAAATTTGCTAAAATGCCTGGGTGCTGGAATGGTGGAGAAGATGGAAATTTCTTCCAGGCCTGTAATAAAACATTAAGAAAGTTTTCCCATGTGTCTAGTAAATATGATGTATCTATTATGAGCTGTTGTGAAACCTTTTTGTCAAGCCGGGAAACGTTTATGGGCGTATGAATTTCGGATCCGGTCTACCTCGTTATTTGATAGGATCCCGGTTTGTAGTTGTTGTCATAATAAGTTTAGAGAACAGATTTGTGCTTTATTACGAGATAGAAGATTGAACATAGAAGTAAGCATAGGCGGCCATAGGCTGAGAGGTCTTTTTGATTCTGGTTCGTGTTGTAGTTATGTAGGTTAGCAAGCAATAGGAAAATTTAAGGATATAATAGATAAGATACCGAGTAAGTCGCATTCAGATGTAGTTTTTACCCAAATGTTGCGTTAAAAGTGAGGTACTTTTAGGGCATGATTTTGCAGAGATCTTTTCTTTGAAGTAAAGTGTAGAAAATGGATTTAAAGCATTAAAGAAGGGTTTTGGTAGATATTCACCGAAGGTTTTGGAGGATCTTAGGGAGGCTGCGGGTAAGTTGGAGAAAGGCTAATAAATCTGATGGTGGCTTCAGATTGTGTATAGATTTTCGTAGGTTGAATGATGTGGCGAAAATAGATACTTGTCGAATAAGAAACATGATTAATATCCTCTACAAACTTCGTTCGGCCCAGTACATCTCGAAGATCGATCTTAGTCAGGCCTTCCACCGGATACCCTTGTTCACCGAAAGCAAGGAGTCTGCTCCTTTTTCTGTCCCTGTGAAAGGCTTGTACCAGTATAACCAGTTGCCCTTCGGCTAATCGAATTCTCCGGCTACTTTTTAATGCCTTCTTGATAGACTGCTCACAACCGTGTTTCCATGGTGATCCAGAAAAGGTCGAACCAGTGACGAATTATCCGGTTCCAAATATGTTGAAGAAGCTTAGGTGATTTTTGGGAATCGTCTCGTGTATCGGAGGTTTATAAAGGACTTTGCTTCTATAGCTGAACCTCTCTTTCGACCACGAAAGAAAAGTCGCCGATTTCTTTTGGGTGAAGAGCAACAAAACATTCTATGGCTGAATCTCTGATTGGACCACTAATGAAAAGTTGGCGATTTATATGGGGTGAAGTGTAACAAAAACTTTTGAGTTGTTAAAAACAGCCTCAAACTCAGCTCCCACGTTAGCCCGATCGGATTTCAACTTGTGATTTACGTTGGAGACTGATGCTAGTAACGCCAGGTTGGGGGCGCTGTTAATACAAAACATTGACGGCGCGGAGCGAGTAATAGCTGATGGGAGTCGGACGATGGCGCCCTCTGAGAGGAATTTTACCGCGACTGAACAAGAGTGTTTGGCCGTGATATGGGCGACTCGGACGTTCTGACCCTATTTTGAAGTTTACCTATTAGAAGTGATTACCGACCGTAGTATCCTTCGCTGGTTGTGTAACTTAAAAGATCCAACTGATAGATAAGAAAGGTGGGCTACGGAATTACTGGAAACTCAAGTAACAATCAAGCATAGAAAGGGAGCCTTACATTATTTGCCGGAGGAATTGTTATGCAAGTAACAATCAATCATAGAGAGGAAGCCTCACATCACGTGCCAGAGGCATTGTCTCGCATGTACGAGCCGGATTCCGAAGCGGTGAGTTCTATTGACGAGACCGATGACCCCTGGTATTTGTGACGAGTCTAAAATGTTCGCAAAATGCTTTAGCGGAAGCACATGATGCAGCTACTTTAGGTCACCTCGGAGTGGAAAAGACAGCAGCACACATTGTGGGTTCTTTTCTACCTAGTCGTGCTTATCATCGATATTTACTCATATTTCGGATATGTTTACAAGGAGGATAGAGTGTATACAGTTAAGAAAAGTTAATGGTGTTAATGTACAGAAGGCTTTCGTAGATTGTGTAGATTTTAGGTGGATAGCCCCTGAAGTGGTGTTTACAGACAACAGCACGGAGTTTTTTAATAAGTTTATATCAAAGACTGCCAGGCAGCTTGGTATTTATCATTCAACTACGCCACCGTATTATGCGCATGCAAAATCCGTCATGCGAAGTATTACAGTCGGAGGAGGTGAGATATCCGTTATAAAGTGGGCGACATAGTTTGGCGTAAAATACATGTTTTATCTTCCGCGCCAGATTTTATTACAAAGAAATTAGCTCCAGAGTACATCGGTCTGTTTAAAATTGTAGAAGTACTCTCTCCCGTCTGGTATGTGTTAACGGGTATGACGAAAAACAAGGACGAGATTATTTAATCCAAAACGACACTCTGTAATCCATTGAAGATTATAAACGATGACTCCGGACAATCAATGTCAATAAAAGATACTGCAACGACTAGGAGTTATTAACCATTAATTTCACTTCTCCGTTGAAGCGTGTCAAACAATATCAGCTGTTCCATGCTAACTTATCACACATGCTGAATATGTACCATCGAGTATGTACTCAGAGAGCTTCAGTACAACCACCAGATAGACCCTGGATGCCTTTTTGTGTCCTTATCTTGTGTGTAAGCGGAGCGTCGCTTTCCCTCTCCACAGTTCTTGTATAAACACGAATCGAGCTGCTCAAGAGCATCAGGTGTGTATTACTTTCCCGTTTGTCGCTGCATTTCAAACGGATTGTGTAAAGTCAGTAATTTTAATGAAATTTTTTCCTTTTTCAAACCTTTCAATAATGATTTTAATCTAGTCTCCCTTTAATTTAGGTTTATGTAAGTAATTGCCGTTGAATAAACATGTCTGCCGTCTTCTTTCATTAATCAAACTCATTGTGATGCTTCTTTTGATTCACATGTCCTAAATTGATTTGGAAATGAATGGTTAACTGTTCATTCTTATTTATTTTCTTTTAATCTTGCATCAGCCTTGCACAGAAACCGCCCCCATGCTTCCCCTCTCCTGAGTTTTCGGGAATATTATCAAGTATTCTTTTTCTCTTCTCAAATTCTGTAATTTAATAGAAACTTTTGGATTCTTGCTAGATTCAGTAGATGTCATAGAATAAAATTTCCTTTTAAAGCCCCTACTGGCGTCTCGACAGGTGCCTGGCACCCACTACCAGACATTTTGTCTGGTCTTTGATTCAATATTTTCAGGTCCTGAAAATAAAACACGTTGAAGTACCAAGTAACGGGTAAGCGAACAACTTATTTTTACATAAAAAATTTCGTCATAAATTTTAGATTTAATCTCGTACTTTTTTTAAATTCAAAACAGTTAAAATGACTGTGAATATGCAATCCAGGGTGTGAAGATTGAGAGAACTAGCAGGATCTCTAAAGTGTCTCAATTATTTAAATGTTTCAAAGTTGCAATTTATTGTTATTATTAATTAATAATAGTTTTATAACAGTAACGTAATATTTATCTTTAGTGATAACACGATATTATTGTCATTACTTCATATGAAACTTCGATTTGAACTACCCGCCATAAATCAAAGCGAATTTTCGTCCAAAGCTCGAGAATTTAACTTTTTGGTAGTTTCTTGGTATAAGTCTTTCCCTTAAATATAAAAACATGGAATTAGTTTTAAAAATAGCAATTTTGTATAAACAAATTGAACTTTTATTCTTTCAAAAGAAAATTTTTTTGCACGTTATTCTACATTTTTCTGGAGAGAAATGTGAAAAGAAATACGACGCAGTTTCTATTATTTCACGGGGTATAAATTTTTTAGTGTGAATATATTTAAATTGATTTTCCTTGATTCATATTTTGACTACTTTCCAAAAAATTTGGGTGACTACAGTGCAGAGTAGGGTGAAAGGTTTCATCAAGAAATCCGATAAATGGAACGTAGGTATCGACAAAAATGGGACGTGAACATGATGGCGGATTATTGTTGGAATCTCAAAAGAGATTTACCTGTAAAAGGACGGAAAAGAATTTCACTTCACAGATTATTAAATTAAATGATTAAATTTTTTGTTATTCAGGAGGAAGATTTCTGGAATGTACGTTTTGTCACCAAAATTTCAACGTAAGAATCGTCAAAATCCGTTTAGCCGTTCACGAGAAAAATGTTGATCCTGCCTTAACATTAAATTTCCAATTTTAATAACTTTTGCAACAAAAAATTTGTTTGGGACCAAAACCTGGGGAAATATTTTCGAATATAAGGGCTATTAAAAAATGCATTTGCCCGCGAAGAAAACTGCTTTCAATTTATGGTGGCCTACTTGAGATATTTTGACCTAAAGTAAAGATTCAAACACCAATAAGAGAAAACTGCTAAGCAGAAAATTCCAGTCAATGCAGATTTTGACTATGCTAGACCAATACTACAATGCTATGTAGGTCGGTTTTTTGGCTCCGGACACTTTTTTTGTGTGCCTGTATTATTGATTTCCCTACACGAGTTCATGTAGGTCGTGTAGCAGAAGCTAGACAAATAGATGTCTTTCACAAATCCGGTGTGGAGATTTGATCATTTTTAAGTTAGATTGCCTTAAAGGAGATTCGGAATTGATGCAAAAGCTACACTAACTGTAAACAAAGTCAACTTGACAGCAAATGTCAGTGTAATGAAATGCGAGAATTAAAAAATGATTTATCCAATTTTTTCTCCTTATTCTTATTCATCGATCGTCACCAAATAAATATCTGTAATAAGTTTAATTTGTTATCCAGGTAGACAAAATTGTTGATCAATTAATGCAATATGTATACAGTTACGACCTTGGTTCACTGCGCGAGCTTTGGAGTCATTTAGATACAAGGATGTTCTCACACCTAGACATTCATTTTGTGCCTGGCATTAAGAAGTTAGAAAATGCGGTGTTAAAGATGTATCTTGTAAATGCTATAGTAAACAACAGGCATGATCGTATTCAAGACTTTTTTATTAAAATGGCTCCCGTACTACAAGGACATGCTGAATGGAAAGAATGGTTTGGTACGTTTTTGTTATCGTATATGCATGCAAATTTTAAGTCTAATCATACTCACGTATATGCTACTGCCATTTGTTACGTGGGCACTAGAAAAATTTGGGACTAAATATTAATATGTGCTACCGAGCTTTTAAAATACGGGGATCACAGTCCGTCTCCTTTTTTTCCTCCTTCATTTTTTTCTCCCTTAAATTTCAAAAACCCTCTGAATTACCTAAAATCGAGAATTCTGACCCTTTCTCCTATTTTTCCTCACAAAGTGTCCATTGATTCTTCAAGAATCATAAACAGAAATTTAAGCCATTAGAAAGTAAGACGCCTTCTACGATATTCTCTTCGATACTACCGATTTCTAAGCAATCGGGACACTAAACCAGAAAGATAATTCAATTCTATGGTTAAGAATCAAACATTTCTTATACTATTAGGGCCTTAGTAAAGTATAATTAACGGCATAAATGCAAGGTGAATCTCGACCGGGTTGTGATTCGCTGCGTTTCAACTAATGTCGAGCGGGAGGTTTGACGTAGAGAATGATTGATAGCATTTGAAGGGTAGGGTCAAATGTCTGCCTTCAAACCAAATGAAGTGGAGTTGCTTGGCTGTTCATGCTAAAGGACATAAATGATACTTTAACAACAAGTGTGACCCGTATATAGACCTCTGTTTTACCGGGGATTCAAAATAAAAAAGCATTGTACAATAGGTTTTAGCCGCAGTGATACGGGACTGAAATGGACCAGCCTTACAAGGCAATAATAATAGTATACAGGGTGTCCAAAAAGTAACGAAACACCTAAATAATTTTTCAGGAAAAATATTTTTCAAAAAGGTCAAGGTCATTCTTGAAGTAACTTTTAACGAGGAATCCAGTGGTGACCTTCAATTTGACCTTGAGCTTGACCTTCAAGGTTTTTTCAGGGTCAACTTTGCTTTCTTAATTGGGAACCCCTATTTGTGACAACGGCAATCGAAAGAGCGGGAAATTTTACGTCCAAACATGTACTCAGGTCGTGGGTCGAGGGTGACCTTGAACTTCAGCTGAAGATTATTAGGCTTGACCCAGGTATGGGGCGGGTCCAATCTGTATTGCTGCGGCTCAGGTGTTTACGAAAAACTTCGTGGTCATTTTTGAAGTAACTTTCAACAAGGAATCCAGTGGTGACATTGAATTTGACCTTGACCTTCAAGGTTATTTCAAAGTCAACTTTTTTTTTCAATTGGGAACCCCTTTTTTTGACAACGGCAATCAAAACAGCAGACAATTTTGCGTCCAAACATAAACTCAGGTAATGGGTCAAGAATGACCTTGAACTTTAGCTGAAGGTTATTAGGCTTAACCCACACATGGGGCGGGTCCAATCTGTACTGTTTCGGCTCAGGTGTTTACGAAAAACGTCGAGGTCATTCTTGGAGTAACTTTTAACGAGAAATCCTGTGGTGAGCTTTAATTTGACTTTCAAATTAACCTTTAAGGTCAAAAGCAAAATTGTTTAAGTAAAAAAATTTTAAAAATTTAAAAAAAAATTTAAAAAATTCAAAAAATGTGCGTATTGTTTTAATTTGATTTTTTTTTAATTTTTAAAATTTTTTATTTAAAAAATTTTGTTTTTGATATTTAGGATTAATTTGAAGGTCAAATTAAAGTTCACCACAGGATTCCTCGTTAAAAGTTACACCAAGAATGACATAAGCTTTTTTCGTAAACACCTGAGCCGAAGCAGTACAGATTGGACCCGCCCCATACCTAGGAAAAGCCTAATAAACTTCAGCTGAAGTTCAAGGTCACCCTTGACCCACGACCTGAGTACATGTTTGGACGTAAAATTTCCCTCTCGTTCGATTTCCATTGTCTAAAAATGGGGGTCCCACTTTAAAAAACAAAGTTTACCTTGAAATAACCTTGAAAGTCAAGCTCAAGGTCAGATTCAAGGTCACCACTGGATTCCTTGTTAAAAATTACTTCAAGAAAGACCTTGACCTTTTTGAAAAATATTTTACCTGGAAAATTATTTAGGTGTTTCGTTACTTTTTGGGCACCCTGTATACTGGGTTTTAGAAGTTAGCAAACTGCATATTTGAAAAGATTATTACCCTCATAATTCTGTTGTTTTCTTGAATAATAATCTTTTCAAACAGTCTTTTTGTGTTTTTTTTTTCTTTCAAATTTATTCTTTTTAGCGTTTGTGTCTTTCTATTAATCTAAATGATACGCCAAGTGACTCATTCCTGCTGGCAATTCAAGAATGATATTGGCGCATGCGTACTTCGATTCTTATATTTTTAGCTTCGTTACACTGGATGCGCATGCGTACTTTACAAATAAGAAAGATTCTACATATTGACGATTTCAGGGCAGCGCTCAGTGTCCAAGCGAACAGCTGATGGCAGGTGCGAGGTTAGAGACGAGGTTGTTAGCATGCGATTGAAATTAGTACGTGAACATTTAGGATTTATCACCTGATTCGCAAAGTTCTCGAATGTTCTACTCTATTGAGGAATGTTTTGACCTCTGAGTGAATTGCGCATATATATTAATTTTACCCTCTTTGTCACCTTGAAATTTTTTACGCAAAATTCGTTTCTTACAATTGATGCGCCGAATGCAAAAAGGAGTTATATCATCATTTTGCTGGGAGTGCGTGGACCCTTAAGGGAATTTATTAGAGTTAGAAAACGGGATGCATGTTTCCGGCCTCATAATAGAATATTTTTGTCTGATTTTTTGCATACGTCATCTAAATATTATTCTGTTTTACTGACAAGAGACGGTGTACGAAAAAAAAGATTTTTTGTTTAATAATAATTAAAAAGGGAATAACAATAGCAGTGGCACTCAGTGTTAGCTGTATCTGCGTTTCGCCGCGTGCCTATGGACCCGTGTTACAACCCAGGAGGCAGATACTCTGGAGCGAGTTGAATTAACCGGAACGAATGACTGTTTCATTGTTATGAGATTCAAGTCGGTTCGAAAAACTGAAATTATGAAAGAATGCCTTCATTCAATTTTAATTAGCAGAATTAGTTTATTCATATAATTAGAAGAAAGTGAAAAGCAGATTCATGACAATCGGTTAATATTTTCATTAATAATAGAAATGTTAAAGTGCATGCGAAAGTAAAGCCAGTTACACCGCAGCGTGTCGAATCGGCCGGAATGAGTGACCCTTTCAGTGTTATGAGATTCAGGCCGGTTACAAAACTGAAACTCTCGGTATCAGAAAATTTTCTTTGTATTTCAAGGCAAGCTTTATATACGAATTCGAAAGGAGCAAAAGTGCAAGATAGCTCTTCTAGTGAAGAAGCAAAATACTGAAAATATGAAGGAGTAAAAAGGAGGTTGGAGGTAAATGTTGCAAAAACTGCAATCAAAGAAGAAATAAAGCAGTAAAGGATGGATGCAAAAGTTCGTCTACAACAAAAACTGTCCGAAACACGTCTTTTTAGTCCAAAAAGACGGCATATTGGATTAAGAACAACTAATCAAAGACGAAACTAACTACTTTAAGCGCCCACATGTCTTTATTTAATTATATAAAATAACCTACTTGCATGAAGCAAGAGAGAAGCAGCTATTACAGCAGTCAAGTCTCAAATCCGCTCACTGCACTAATTTAAATTCATATACCGGGAAAATTCCTTCATTACACACTGTCCCAATAAAACAAAAAAATTGAAATTTTATAGTCTTGTCTCAATTTTAATTTCTATAACTATTTTGAATCAATTACAAGAAAGAACACATTTTTCATTGCATGGAAATATAAATGTTACGCTCAGTTTATAATTCAAAATGCTTAAAGTAATTTATGCATAATTCACGGAAAAAATGCATGTATAAATTCCTGAAACTAAACCCAGAACTAACTATAAAATTTGGACAACCACCACAAAATGCTTCTATTGCAATAGCTAAAAACAAAATAATAATTTGTTTCTTTGGACAAAAATAAAAAAAGAGGAAAGAAAAATGAGAAGGCAACCAACAAAATCCCCTTCCTTCTCTTTTTTTATTTCGTTCGTGTTTTTTATTTGTATTACTATTAAATCACAATAAAAAAGCATGGATAATATTCACCAACTTTTCGGTGCTCACACAGCACCCTTATCAAGGTTATAAACGAAGCAAAGATCGAATCAATTTCAAATTAAACAGCTTTTGCTGTGCTTATTTTTATTAATTTACTTTTAATATTGTTTCCAGTCTATAGGCGAAGTCAGACATGTGTTAGTCTTCTACTGTTTCTATCATTTTATCTAAAAACTAACCTTTTAACTATAAACTTTTTATTACAATGAAAACATGTCAATATAACTCACTCCAGTTTTAATGAAAACCAACAATACATAAAACTTACAGGTTATGTTACTACCATTTTTGTTTTAAAAATGACTACCGAAGCGTAGTCGAAACGTCGCAATATGATTTGAGGGACCACTTAGTCTAATCAATTTGACCAGTAGTCTGAAAACTTCCACTCTTTTTATTAACTACTACCCAGGTCGACACAAAGAACTCCTACTATTGAGATTTAAAATAGTTGTGTCACCTTCAAAATTTAATTAAATACGTTGTAATCTTATTTAAATGTTCATTCATTATCATTAATGAATCAAATTTAAAAAAAGTATCGTATATAGCTGAAATAAAATGTTGACAGAGGTTTTTCAAGTATAATTTTTCATCCATTTAACAGTTTATGTGAAAATTATGTAAAGATTGAAAAGGCCTAACTGCAATCAATGTTTCAAAAA
>CAKNWU010169105.1:0-10813 GCA_932072015.1 Andricus quercustozae | reverse complement strand
TTGGATGTAACAGAGGGGTTAAGAGAAACTGATATGTTTAGGTTATAGTAAACAAATTTTATAGTTTTTTTTCTTGGTCTAGTACAAACATTTTATTTAGAGACAAAAATCAAATTAATAAGAGTTACGAAGTATTGTTTCCTGATTGATTTAATTTTTACCATGTGGCTGAAATTTGGAAACAATGATTTTTTTCGGTATTCGAACAAAACTGGGGATAAGTGCAAAGAGATCAAAACCTTGAATTAGAACTTCCATTATTCAATCGCATTTTCTACTGACCAAAACATTCCACGTGACGTTTTAATTTTATATGACATTTAAAACTCTCGAAGTCGCATGTAGCTAATTAAAAGATATAAAAATCATGACTTAGGTAAACAGTTGGCTGTTTCAAAAACAAAAAATACTTTTTTCTAATATATTTCAGTTTTGTTGATTTGATTTTTCAGTATTTTTCTGTTTCAGCATTTTTTTTTACTAAAAATTTGTTTCCTTCTAATTTGTGGTATCTTATCGCTTGGAGTTGACCCAATATGTCAAACACTCTGTAAGCGCGATCACCTCTGACGTCAAATTTTTCTTCGTCTGACGTGAACATACTTGAAAAACATTGTATTTAAAAGCATACAAAATGCCTAAAATCATGCTGGTGCCATACAAAAATTATATTTGGAAATGTGTGCTAGCGTTTAACACAAAATCTGATTTTTTATTTCTTTACTTTACTGTGCATTTACGTTGCTTCATTTTCATACAAAATGGGAAAGTTTTTATATTTGATTAATTTACATTCAAAAAACTTTTACCAATTTTGTCTGCTCTCATCAATTTTTTGTCAATAAATAAAATATTTTCTGTGATGTGATGGGTAGTAAAAATGATAATTAAACCTCGGTTGAAAAATGTATAAGTTACCAGCAGGTTGGTCCAAAAATTTGTCTTTTCAGTTTTGGCGATCGATCCCTCCTCAATTTGTTCGTTTTCCAAAAATATAAATTCCATATTTTTTTTCTGAATTGGTCAACATTATTCCATGCCTCCAAGATTTGGAAATTAACATAGGGTTTTAAATGGGAAAAGCTCGGTATTCGAAAAATTAAAAAAAATAAGTACTTGTATTAACTTTTTGGAAATTAAAGCTTAGTCACTTCTTATGTTCAGGGAATCATTTCCATCCAATAACTTTCAATTTTGGCCCCCAAATCCCTTGTATTGTGCCCGAAAAAATTCAAAATAGCAGTTTTATGTAAAATGCATGCTAAAGACGACTTTTTTGAAAATGTTTACAACATCAATTATTTGTATTCGATTCGTTACTTTCAATTGCATACACAATTATTATTTGTTGAAACAATATTTTGTACAGTAAATCGTGAAAACTTGAAATCTTTCGGGATAAATGATATATTTGATGAATTTCAAAAATAATGTTCTTAAATATATTTTGTAATCGTTCAACAATCTCTATGTAAATTATCTTTATCCATCAAATCGTCAAAAGTTAGAATTTTCTGGAATTAATTACACAATTAGCGAACGCTAAGTGGAATATTTTTTTAAAGATATTCGTCAATTATTTAAACAATTATTATCACTTGCTCATTTTCATAAGAAAGATGGAGAAAATTCTAGATTTTTCGAATCTCTTACACCATGTCGCTTATTAAGCAGTATGTTCTGATATCAACGAAATGGATTATTGTTTCAAAAATTAGGTTATAAGATCTGAGATAAGCAAATACTGAATAATAAGCGTCTAATTGTTTAAATAATTGCCATTGTCTTCTACAAAAATAGTAACTTTTAAAAATGTATAAGGAAAAAAATTGTTTAAACAAATGAAAAGTGTTCAAATAATTGAAAACTGTCTTTCGCAAAAATACCACTCTTTGCATTCATAAACTGCGTTATTAATTCCAGAAAGTAGAAACTTTTTGAAATTTACAGGTAAAAAAATGGTTTAAATCGAATGAAAATGATTCATGTTGAAAAAATTCTTAAAAATACCGTTGTTAGCATGAATTTTACATAAAACTGCTATTTTGCACTTTTAGGGACATTTTCCGGGCATACGACTTGGTGATTGAGAGGGGGCGAAGGGGGAAAAAGAAAAGTTATTGCGTGGAAATTATTCCTTGCAAATTTTTTAAGAGGGTACTAAACTTTAATTTACAAAAAGTTAATAACACGTACTTCTTTTTTCCATTTTTTCGCAAACCGAGCTTTTCCTTTTAAAGACCACATGTTAATTTCAAAAGCCCGTGAACACGGATTAATGTTTAGCATTTTTGAAAAAAATGGGGAATTTCTTTTTCCGAAACACGAACGAATTGAGGGAGGCGAGGGGGGGGGGGGGGCGATCACCAAATATCTATATGAAGCTTATAAAATGAATTAAGATAATGTAATAAATTATTTTATGTTTCTTATAAGTTTCTGTATATAATTTGCATAATTACTGATTGTAAAATAAAAAAAGAGATGTACGTTTTAAAAAGAGGGTCGATCGTGATAATCGCGTTAATTAGTTCACGCGGTCAATTTGGCGAGCATTGGCATTAAAAAATTGCTACGTTTGTACGCCAATATACATGTGGGGGTAGTATAAGTAGTCGAGCGCCGGCGTTGCTTTACTATTGATTCCAACCTTCGTCCTTACAATTCTGAAAGTTATCACACGAGTAGAGGGTGCCACAGTAGCGAACTGCTCCTCGTACCCCAAGGAGCCCGTCGCGTGTTCTTCGTTTATTCCTACAGGTCAGTGATGAGAGGCTATTTATTTCCCACTCTTCGGACTCAATCTAAATGCAATTATTCATTTACATCTGAAAATTATAAATATAATTCAACCTCCTCAAACAAAAAATAAAAATCTGTGAAGCAACAGCATAAAAAAAATTCCTAAAAGATAACTAATAATTTTGAAAGTTTTCTAATATGAATGCCAATCATAAATAATTAAAAATATATTTTCACAATAAATTGACAGCTTTAAATCATAAGATAAGGTCTTTTATATTTTATTTATTCAGACATTTCCTACCGACTTTCGGGTTGATTTTTTGGTTAATAAATCGATAATTTTGATAATAAGGAACAAAAGACAGCAGGTGATTATTTACATTTATTGTTGGGAGTTCAAATTTCAAAATAAGTGTCCGTTTAGGTGACATTTATAATGGTAAATGGGGAACAACTACGGTTATGAGTCAAGTAGGGTGAAGTCAAAAAGTCGTTTTATTGAACTTTGAAGAAGACTTTTGATTACAAATTAGATGAAGCGTGGAATACCCTGGTGGAAATTTCAGTTCCGCACCAGTACTAGCATTGGTACGAAAGTTAACTCGGCTAAGAGTTGGCACAGTACTAGCGTAGGGTCGCACCAGTAAAATAGTATTTGCCTGATACTGTATCCGTATTGGTCGTGGTACTGGACCACTTGCCAGTACTAGGCCTACTCCCAGCCGAGTTACATTTTGAAAGAATGCCAGTACTGGAAATATTACTGGCGCAATATAGTACCAGTTGTAAATTTTCGCATACACGAAAACATTCACCGAAAAAATGATATTCTAATTTTAAGAATACCCGTTAAGTTTAAGAATATTTGCAACTTAATAGGCGCCAAGAATATATTCTTAATGTACAATGGAGTCCCTCTTGCCTTAAGAATATATATTCTTGTCTATATGATAATAAGGTATAGTTAATCTTAGAATATAGTATAAGATTGAAATACTTTTATTTCAAAAATATTTTTTTAGTAAATAGTACAATATAAATTATTATTTAACTCTATCTCATTCTCTTCGCAGAGAACGTTAAAGTGAGAAAAGTTTGAACATCAAAGCCAGAAGTAAGTATACTGTTGAATTGTGTAAGCCAAAAAATGTATAGGTTACAAGCTATTTTGTCAATTGAAAATTATAATGTACTAATAACATTTTGACACATTTTGATGAAATATTTAATTATTTGTATGCTGTACTTACTACTTTTTTCAAAGCGAAACACTCAATGCCCAACTTACAACAAAAAATTTAACTCAATAACCCGAAAAACATGAATAAATGAGAAATTGCACGCCGGTATTTAACCTCACTATCTTACTTCATTGTTGAAATGTGACGTCAGACCCTTCTCACCCTAACATTTTCTGTAAAGAGAAGGAGATAGATGTGCGCACGCGATTTATCCTTAGAATTGGTTGCATTTCTTCGAGCTTATCACTTATTAAAAATTCGAAAGTATGGAGTTTGTCCTTCTTATACTACTTCGAAGGTAAGACAATCGAAAATGGAAACTGATCGAAAAGCACGTGGCACGAAACATTGAAAGAAATGATTGAATAGAGCAAGGCGCATTTTCCTTTGCGCATTTCTTCTTTGCCCACTCATATTCTCTTTTTAAGAATATTTTCTCCCTTTGATTAGAAGTATATAAAGCCTGTAAGTATATGACGCTCTTATTATTAGAATATCGTTTTTTCGGTGTTTGATTTCTTCATTTGCCTTCACGTGGTAGAATGAGCCAAATATCTCATTATCAGCTTCAAACCTGTTCGTGAGATATTTCTTATATTACACGAGGTCAGGGCCGCGCTACGGCTTAAATGCAAACAGATAATTTTCTTAATACCGTAACGATAAAGTTGATATTTATATTTTTCAATGAAAAAGTAAATCTTTTTTTATGAAAAAGTTGCATCTTAATTGATAAGTTGTTACAATATCCTATTTCCGCTACTTTAAGTAGGAAGTGAAATATGGAGAGTTCCAAACACATGTTAATATGGATTGGTACAGGGCAATTCATTTGATGAAATTTGCATACCATAGCACTTGAGATCGTTTCGAATCTCACAGAATAGTGAATTATTATAATATTTTTTACTATAAATTCAGCAGTGCATCTTTTTAAACATAAAAAATTATTGATTGTAATAAAATCTTAGATTTTGCCTCGTTTCTAAGATTATGAACGTAGTTCTTTATTACAAAGGTTTTAGTATACTTTGACAACTTATATATTTTTTTCTCGGGGTTCACTTTCCCATCAATATTTTTCGAAATTTGTTGTTAACATTCTCTAATTGTATTTTGTCTGAGATCTTTTTCTCTATTCTGAAGTTAAAGCATTTAATTCAGCGATAAGTAACTAGATTTTGCAGTCCAAAGTATGCCCATCTTTACCCCTTAGTGTAGGGTTAAGTCGTCCATTTCCAATAAAAAAATAAAAATAGCTTTTCAGAAATACCAAGTGGCAAAATATCATAAATTAAAATTCTGTGCCGTTATTTTAGAGTTAATGAAACATATATGATGAGTATCGATGCATAGAAATACGTGTTAAGTTTCATTGCAAGCATACAACTAATGTCTGTGTTTCCTTACATAAAAGCGTATAAATACAAGAAAACCAAATAAAGAAATAATCCTATCATGTAATTTCTCACCGCATCCCACTTCACGGAGAAAAATGGATGTTAAAATGTAGATGTTCAAAGGGTAAGATTGTACTATCTAACATGCAGATATTCATGCCGAACATCTACTGTATTTTTGAGATCTTAGGCGTAAAAATATTTTTATGTTAAACGTTTCGATATTAAAATTTTGGAACATTTCCAAATCCTTAATTAAAATCCGATGACGACTTTTGTCTGTCTGCACAACGGAACAAGGTTCTTAAGTTTGAGGTTATATTGATTTGAACACATTTGAGAAAGTGTTTGTAAATTTAAAATAAAATTTGTGTTAAAGTAACCGAAAATAAAAAGAATTTTCAATGCTGTTTATAGAGCATTCGTTCTAAGCTTACTTACCTTGTTTTTTTTTTATTTTGTAGATTTTGATTTACAAATATTAAACATATCCTAAACTTGACTGAATGTATCATCTGGCCGATATTTCATACCCTTTATCTGTTTTTCGTTTATGTATGAACATTCAAGTTTAATTTTAAATTGACTAATAAGTTATCCATTAGTTCATTAAGTGATCAAAATAAGTAAACTCATCAATTATTTTCAGCCGTTATTTGACATAATCATCATGTCATATTTTAGATATTTCAGTGGAACATTTTGGATGTTACAAAGTAACATCTCACTTTTTAATATCTTCAGATACTAACTTTGAACATCTAGATTGCTGTCCTATAGTTAAACATGAAATATGTTAACTTTTTATAAAAATTATTCTACAGCCAAAACAAAGTATCTTATTAGCTTGTTTACAATTTCAGATAATTTTGTTAAAACGATGCACAATATGATAGGTGACATTGATATAAAAAATAAAGTTCGACAATTTATTTGATAGAAAGCGATCTAAAGTGTTTTGGATTTTTATCTAGAAAAATAAAATAAATGATAAAATATATACTATTTTGAGTGGCCCGGTTTCCGCAACGAATCCCGGTTAGCCCCATTTTACGGTATTTAACAGCAATTTATTATTATTCAAAACGTATTTTATTTTAGATATGCAATAAGTTTAAATAATTAGCCTATATTTACTATTTTTATTTAGTCATGTACCATAATTAAGTTATTATTTTACTGAATAAGTAGAGCGTTAAATTACACACTAAGCTTATTATTCCACTGTTGTAGTTTAAGAACAATAAGTGTTCAAATTTTACACTGACATAAACCATACGAAGTTCTTAAATGTCGCTAAATATCGGGAACAGTTATCTTTATTTAGAAATTAGACTGCACCTTTACTTTATTACATTTTTTTTATCTAAATAATAAATCCACTTATAATAATTAATTTGTGTTAGTTTATAGGTAAAAGTAGTTCGAATATGTTAAAAATATTTTTCATTAACTTTGGGCTATAATTTTTGTATTCTTGAATTTAAATGAGATAAGTTCGAAAGTGAAATGTCAGGTATCGGTTGGATACTTTCATTTCTCCCACGTTAAATTTATCATATTGATCCGTGGGTATAATAGTCTACATTTAGTAAAAATGTATGGTACAATTTATATATTTTTAAAAATAAATCTATACAAATTATGTGCACTTTTTAACTGGATGGTTATTCATAACCTGCAAGCATTTTATAAAAGTTTCAAATATATCCCTCAGTAATTCCAAATAAAATTTAACAAATTTAACCTCCTAATACGATTTATTGCGATTCTATAAATAATATGTTCACGCTTTGCTGAAAAAAATATAGTTCTAAATATAGAAAGCATAAAAGTTATTAATAGTAATATAGATTGCCTCCAAATGATTTCTCCGATAAGTGATATGCTATAGGTACTAATGAGAAATTGTAAATTTGGCGAGAAGTCTGTTGCGAGTAATTGACCTCAATTTGAAATTAAATCGACCTGACTTTGCATTTTTTCCCGGACTTCTAAATGGACTTAAAATACTAGTAATTTCTACTGAATCTAAAGGTATTTCAAATCATTATTATGAATGAGAAAAATATTAACAAACGTATACAAATTTTACAAATGTCTTTCTGATATCATAATGACAATGTTTTTAGATGAAGGTGACATACGAGGTTTTGAGACGCTATTAGAACATTTCAAAAGTTCTCAAATAAATTAAAATATGGAATCATACACTGAGCTATACGTTGGTGTAGATTTTTTTAAATAAAAGCGTTACATAATTTCAAAGCGCTTTTTAATACTGAATTCAAAGGCCAATTCAATTTTGCGATTATTCAAACGGTTCTCGAGATGATCACACACACTGTTTAAAAATGCGAAAAAATAAGTTTTGATAGAAAAAGCTATACATTGCTAATTAATATTTTCTTCTTCTTTTCATAAAATAGAAGTTGCTTTCTTCATTTTTCAATGCACAAAAGTAACAACAAAATTGTAGCTATAGTACTGGCCGTTTTCAAGATACATGACAGAGAAAAAATGCTTTTCAGTGCTTTTAAATTCATCAGAATTTCTTTGAATGGTTTTAAGAAAATTCATGCAAAGTCAAAGTTTTTGGTTCGAAAAATTGCCTAAAAATATAACGGTCTGATCCAACTTCGTTTCACAAAACGGAAATGCTTGATACTTTTCGTCCTTGACGATGCTGATTCGTAACAAGAGGGTGACAAAGTCGATCTACACGATGAAGCCTAGATTCTTGTTGGTTCATCGGATGAATATCGTTTGTATTAGTTGTGTTTATTTTAACCCGTAAGCCCTCTAAAGAGTATATACCACGAATGCAACGACCTTCGTCAAGTATTCCAACGAAGAATCCATTCTGTGGTGTTAATAGATCAAAAGGTGGGACCAATCTTTTGAAACTTCCATCTGGTCTCTTTGTTAAAAGATTAACAGGAGAAAACACATTTTGGCCAGGAGAAGAAGGACTGATGTCAGGAAAAGTTCTTTTATGAGGAGCTGGCGAATATCCTAATTCTGTATGAAGCATAGAAATCAGAAAATAAAAATATTAATTAGAACGACTAAAAAGGGAAACTATGCTAGAATAGGTCAACAAAATGCTGAGAATAAGTTTTTTGGATCACTCATATTACTTATTCATAATATCTCGACAGATTTTCGCACAGTTCCCTGAGATATTGTCCCAAATGTTGTAATTACAGCTTTAAGAATTTTTTTTTGCATATTCTATACAGGGAAATCCACTCAATATAGTTGACTACCTTATATGTGGGGCATTATTTCTTAAATGTAGGGGAGCAACGGCTAATTTGGCGCGGCGGGAAAAATTTAGTGCGTTCGCTTATATAAAAATCTGCGTATTTTGAACGAGTGAGGTTAGGTTCAGTATATGCAATCATGAATTCAATGAATGCAATGAATTTTATACCACTTTTGAAGAAATAAATATATTTTTAGTTTATTCTTGAAAGTCTAGTAATCTATTTTTTAAAATGCTTATTATCAATGAAAAGGGCGTGAAAAATCCGATCAAATTGCAGTAGACAACTTTTTTTATTGATATTAAAAGTTACAGGTCATCGAAATAAATATTATTCAAACTAAACACAAAATTTTACACCTTCTCCTTCAACAAAAATATGTCCAAATGATAAAATTTGTTAGGTGGTTAAATTATAAATATTGCATTTACAGAATTTTCTTTTTCTTTCTTTAGAAATATCTATAACCTTAATTTTGAAAGTTTTTGAATAATTTCGAGTAAGAGGTAACAGAATATATTACGTTAAAAATTGACTTAAAATTATAGATATGATATTATAAGATATTATATTGTTATAATTACCAACAGAATTGGGGAAAACAGCCAATGTTAAGAACAGGATAAAAGCGACCTTCATCTTTTCTAAATATCGACAAAACTGTTCAATTGAAAATTTTGTGATTAACTGAATATTTTGATGTTTTATCAAGAGTATATAACTATATATTATACAAATCGCTATCTCATTTACTGTTCTAAATTATTGCACGTATTTGTAAGATGAACTGGAGAAGCGATAATTATTCTTCTGACATGTTTGTATTTGATAAATCTGTTTTCCCACTTTAAAGACTTACAGGTGGTACAGATTTACGATATATATATAATGCACATAATGATAGGGACTGAAAGGATTCTTTATTGCCTTTAACAGATTTTTTGGTTTTGCAACATTAAATACTTTTCTACTCAAGGAAATTACAATCGTTTAGAAACTGATGATATTTTTTATTTTAACGCTAAATCCCCAAGTAAGGATAATAGTTGGGACAACTACGACTCCAGAATTTTCCGTGTCTTTCTAGTAACTTTTTCAGAATCGTTCCATACTTGCTGTTGAAGTGCATATCCTTGGCTATTGATGTGAATTTTTTGGGCGCATAATGTTCATTATATAAATTTTGGCGAGTTTATAACTGAGGTAATGTCCTGTGTCCCAACCTGCCCCGTATACGGGGCAGGCTGGGACAATGCTCGGGGCAGGTTGGGACAAATTAACCCGTAGATACCACACTGGTGCGAATTCGCACCAGCAAAATTTTCAAACAAGTTTCTTTTGTCACCCGGTAGGTAAAAGGGTCTCTCCCCCTATGTTAAATATGTCCATCCCTTAATTAATCATACCCCATCAGGCCCAGCGTTATTCGCCCTTAATTCTTCGTGAGGTTCGATTCGAAAGTTGGGCTTGGTGCGAATTCGCACCAGTTTGGTACTTTACGGTTGCAAAGTGAGTGCTTGGGAAGAAATAAAATTTCTCCAGATACTCGTTTTTTCGACTACATTTTCTCTAGACGTTAATAATAATGCCTCATAATGCGTTCAAAGGCGCCACTGATGCATTTGATAAAAAATTTCACACGTATTCTATACTACGAGACAGACACGCCGATGGCCATTAACATTTTTTTACAAACTGCTCAATCAATCTGGCATTAATGCATGCATCCTTTACAATTTGATTTCTGAAAATCCAAACCTTATCCGCTCGAAATTTTTGAGAAGTTTGGGCATTGCGCTCATCGAGGAGCAACTGCAACGTCACTTACAAATACAAACCATGCGCCAAAGTGTCAAATGCTTAATTTTGAAAATTTTAAAAATTCATCCACCAGCGCCACAATTTTTAGAAGTGATTCGCGAAGAAACGAGAGACAGATGCGCATTTTTTTATCCAAATTCAAGCGGACGTACGCAAATTAGATGTCCAAACTGCCTAACGCGTATGTGTGACGATCATCGTGATTCAGTGTGAATTGCGTGCACTACTTTTACAGAATAAAGTTTAGAATAACTTTTACTTTCAACTCTGTATTATCATTATATAATAATATTTCAATATTACTAATTTTTGAATAATAAACAATATTATTATCCAT
>CAKNWU010168968.1:0-17971 GCA_932072015.1 Andricus quercustozae | reverse complement strand
GTGATCTTTTTTTCTGATAAAAATTTGAATTTTAATAAATTTTAATTTATATCTCCATCTAGTCTGAAAAAGACGTAATAATTTCTCTGTAATAAGAGAAGTTAACTTTCATCGATAGTGTAGATTTCTGTTGTCTGCAGTAAGCGTGGCCAGATTTCTCAACCGATTGAAGAATTACTATCTCTGATGATAATACAGATTCCTATTAGTAAATAGTATTTTCATATTTACCGCGTGTCAAAGAATGTTTTGAATATAAATTTTGTTTGTTATTCAGCTTAAGAATCAGAAAAATTATTAGTTCAAAACATTGATGCCAATTCAGTTGCATGATTATATTGTTCTACGTCCATAAAACGGATTTTAAGATTGTTACGGCAGAATCAGCCCATGATTTTCAAAGAATTTGGAGTAAATTGAATACTATCATGAAGAGTCTTAAGTAAGAAGTCTTAAGATTAACGTAAACAAAACTGTAAACAAAACAAAAATTATTATCTTTAAAACAAGGGATTAGAAAACATTATACAATATCACCTCAGACGAAGAGATGATAGAACAAGTTGATAATTACGTGTATCTTGAAAGTTTATTTACCAATAAAGTAAAAAAAAAATATCAATTTTTATCTTGAACAAAAGGGGGCAATTTTGTATTCGTAACAGTTTTATTAAATTAAAAGAAAGGGAACCTTAGTATTTAATTTGTTCCGAATAGGTAGGTAAAAATTGTGTTTGAAACCTATTTCTGAATTCGAATAGGGACAGTTTGTATTTTCAATATTTTTATTGATTTGGAAGAATGAAACTTTTGGTTTATATATTTTTTCTGAGTTGGAAGAGGGATTTTTTTATTTTGAACATTTTGGTTAATATTTCAGTTGAGCCAAAGGGGAACAAATTCTGTAATTTGTACATTTTTCTTAAGATAATGGTTGCACGCACAAATAAATTGAAACATGCATGTGCTGAAGTTCATGATGTTACTAGAAACAAAATGTTATTCATGTTAACAAATAATTTGTTCGATAAACATTGAAAGACTAGTGATACTAATAGATTTAATGGGAATGTAATATTTGTAGTATAATCAGAGAGAAAAAGTTTAAATTTCAAATCAATCACACTTTTAATGTCAGACGGTATTTCCGCACGATGAGCTCGTTCAGAGAAACCATTTTACGCAACAGCTTTCCTGCTTCAGCCATGCGCAATCTGTTCTGATGTATTTTTTCAGTCACAAAATTTCCTTTCCAGTTCATAAACAAAAATATATTTTTTCGCACTACGTATGTTTCCTTCTGTGATATAAAAGAATTTATGCAGATTTTGATTTGTTTTTTAATATTTCCAGTAATATACATCGTACTTTTTTCGTTGCATTTCTGGGACTTCAGCGTAAGCAATTAGAAATATGAAAATTTTTCAAAATCTAACTTTCCAATCTGTTCAGTATGGGAAATCTGATCAGTTGTGGAAGGGAGTCGTTTACCCTTATTATTTTAAAACACTTTGATATTGGCTTCGCGCGGCCTAATGGAGATTCATGGATTTCTTCTACGGTCATTACTTCAATTACACCGCTGTTCATGTTTATTTTCGCCCGTTTTAGAAGAAAATCTTGTGTTGTATATATTCCACGAAGTTTTATGTCACCTTCCACTATTGCAACGACGTCACCATTGGAAGTTGATAGTACAGTTTGTTCTTCGGTTGGCATAGGCAGAAGGATACTATTACCTCCTCTAATGTTAATTGGTTTATCGCGAGGAAAAGTGTATCTTCGAATTTCAAATCGCTGAAACGGATTCGTGTGTGGAACAAGCCGAATAAATCTAAGGTCTTCAAGAGTATATCCCATTAGGTATACAGGAGAATGACTGGGAGGAGGTGACCTGGATCTGGCACGAGGAGAAAGTTCGGCAGGAGGAGAAAAACTTTTCGGAGAATCCCGAGCATGATATCTGGCAGGAGGACAAGACCCTCCAGCTGAATGATGTCTTTTAGGAGAAGTAGAAACTCTGGAACGTGAAGTACCAGGCACATGGTTTGAAGACTGAACATAGCTCTGCAACAAGAATCAGAGATTTACAATAAGCGTATGATGGTTAAGGTGGACCTTGTTGACTTGTTTTGAAAATCGTTTTTGCGATTCTAGTGCGAATACCCCAAAATAAAATTTCGTGTAAATTTTAGTCAGATCGATAATATTTACCCATTGCTTCAGGCGCTTGAAGTTTCCCATAAAATAATCATAGGACTAACTGTGCAAAAACGTAAATTGTGTCCCATCCGATTGGACACAATCGGATAGGACAGGATATGATTGAACGTGAATGGATCGCATAGGAGCCGATATGATCAGATAGGAACGGCCAGGATAAGTTAGGATCAAGCCGGATAGGATAAGATGGACATAATGGAATTGGATTGAATCAAATAGAATCAAATAAGATCATATAGAATTATATGGTATCAGATATGACCAGTTAGAATCGGATATGATCGGATAGAATTTGATCGGATATGACCGACTTGGATCAAATAGGCCATCAATCAATAAATATTCTCAATTAAATAGAAATATAAATTACTTAAAAATATAAAATACTATATTAAATAGGCCTCGAAACTCTTTTTTGATGCCTCATGTCGCCTAATTTCATACAGGTAATTTTCGTACAAATATTTGCAAGAGAGATATTTTTATAAGAAAAGGAAGTTTTTGAAATCTCTTAAAATATTTAATTAGTTTTTAAAACCATTCAAAATCGTTTTACTTCATTCAAATCTTTTTAACATTTGGCTAAAAATATAACTAAAATATTCTAGTTTTATCATAATTTATATAAAATTTTTTGCGTTTTAGCCATTTTATTTACGAAATTCCCTGTTCCAAATTCAAAATTATAAATCTATACCAGGACTTTTTTTATATTTCATTTATTTTTCCCCCGTTCAAACTAAAAATTTTAATTTCCGTTCCATCTGAAAATTTCTTTATTCCACATTAGAATTTTGTTCAATTATTTACGGAAATTCCCGGTTCCAAATCACAAATTATTACGAAAAAATCGACCTTAATCACCATTTTTTTATGTATTGAAATGTTTATGTATTAAACACTCATGTAGAATTTTGCAAAATTAAGTTTTTAATAGTTGTTTTTGATAAGAAATTCGCTTTTTTCTTGAACGTTCGATAATTAAATTTTCTAAATGCTTTTAAGATTAGCTTTATTTTATAGTAACAGAAAATTTTTGGAAGGAAATGCAGTTTTGAATTGGAATTTTCGAAAATAATTTTAATTCGCCAGAACTCTTTGAAATCTTCTGAAATTCTAAGAAATCTCTTGAAACTTTTAAAAATCGTTCGAATTTATTAAAATATCTCGAACTCTTTTCAATTAACGAGGAATTTAAAATCAGCCATCTAGTAGAGACCCGGATAATGTTTTAAATCATCACCATAGTCGAAAAAATTATAATTTTTGGAAGGTCTAAAAATTTGTACTAAAAATTATAGATATGTATATATTATTATATTCACCAATAGAATTGAGAGTAACCGCTAAGGATAGGACGATAGTAGAAACAATCCGCATCTTTTCGAATCAGAGGAAAAACTTATTAATGTTATAATATACAATTTGATTAATAATGTAACTAATACATATTCCAGTGCTTCATTAGAGTATATAGAACATATATTATAATAGTCGTTATCTATTGGATTGTAGACGTCAAGTTCGTTTATATAAGATATTTACATTTCACTAAAGTCAGATTCAAGGAAACTAATTTGTTTAATAAATTCATTCAGCTGATATCACAATTAATATAATTTTTTAAGTTTGGTCTATATTACTGACAGACAAAACTTGAGGAATTAGAGTACGAAAAGTCCACATTAAAATTTTTCGTTAACAGTATTTGCATATTTAACGCGTGATAAAGAATGTTTTGAATATACATTTTGTCGCAATATTCCGATTAGGAATCGTAGAAATTATTCAGATGCAGAATAATATTGTTCCATGTTTATAAAACGCATTTTTAAATTCGAAAGATCCAGAGAAAAACAGTATCTTCATTACAAATTTAACTAAAATATTATATTTTGAACACAAAGCTATTATTTTTAATAATCTTCTTTACTGTAAGAATGAATTACATAACATCACTTGGCGATTTGCAAATTTTATTTTGAGGTTCCGTACGGCGAAAATTTGTGGTCTTTTCAATACGAATTTACTTTATAAATACTTCTAACTTTTTGCAGGGCGTTGAGCATCTCGTGTAGAAGGAGAGCTTTATCTTAAATAATTGATTCAAATACTTAATCGCCTATGTCTCTCACTTGCTTAAACCATTCGAAGACAGCAGAATCCAAAAAAAATGACTGTGTTCATCAAAAAACCGCACGCCAACACTTCCAGTGAGAAGTGCGCACTTTTGCCTTTATAGCGCATAATGATGACGCAGTTTCAGAACCAAACAAACAAAGAAGTTATTAAACAGAAAAGCACTTACTTTTATAAAGATAAGATTAACTGTCCACGAAAAAGTCAGTTTTTACCATTCTCACGTCAAAACTTGACTGTTTGACATTATAAACCATTACAGTGGGAATTCGATGACTGAGGTCGATCGGACCTCTCTTTCTACCGTGCGCGATAGACAAAGACGATCCGATTGTTTTCCAATGACAAGTCTTTTCATTTCGAAACGATCATACCCTCTCTATCTCTGTCTATCCAATACATCATCTTCTTTGTTTCCTTTGTCGAATCGTAGAGCCTATTGGGGAGCTACAACAGCGCCAACAATTCAGAAGACATTTGAATTTAAATTAAATATTAACAATAAATCTTACAGTATAGAATTAATTTTTAACCATAGTATAACATTTTTGATTTAAATAAATTGATATTGACTGCTCATTTTCATTAACGTTGCTCCAATAACTTCGAGATACTTCTTCGCGATACGTATTCGCGTTTAAGATGGCTCTGTGGTCAATGTCAAAGTAAGGCTCATTTGATTGCACGAAATAATCTGATCAGTTCCATCGGCCTTACTTGGCATCGGCGCCCCACTGTTGGTCAACACGAGCTCGCCATCGTGCTTATTCGCTATGTAAACTTGCGTGCCTCTTGCTCCGAGTGAACTGTCGCAACGTCATCACGCAGTTAGATAGGTAGGCCGTTAGGGTACAGCGCCTTACTCCAACGTTCCTGTTTTGTCACGCATGAGTGAGCACGGCAATCCCCCCGCAGCTCCTCTCACCCATACCCGCGGCTTGGCGTCAATTCTCGGAGACACTAAACCCGGAATTATTAAGTCCAGATTCGAATGTACATTTAAAAACACAAAAGCCTACCCCTCGCTCCTACAATAATATTTGTTATAATCGACCTTACTTTAAAAGTCCAAAAAAGCTAAAACTCACCCTTTGCCTGTTTGAAATTTTTTTTAATCTTAAACAAATTAGATGAGCAAAGGGTAAGTTTTGGGGGCTGTTGGTGCGTAGGTATGAGGTGGGAGTATATCTTTGAGTCTTCAAAATATAATTGGCATGTTTTATTTTTATTTGAAATTTTTGTAGGCTTTCTTGCAGTAAGTAAGGCGGGTCACAATTTATCGCATTAGTTTGAAGTAGGGTATAGTTTTGAGTATTCTGAACAAATTTTTTTTTTATTCAAAGTTTGTTTGGGGTTTTAAAGTGAGAAAGAAAGTAATTGGGGTCTGTGGTCATCCGAAGATAATTTATATGCTTCTTTAAAAATGTTTTGGGTATTTTAAGTAGGGCCGGACATATTTGTTTCCGTTTGAATAGGTAGGGGCGAGTTTGTGAGGTTTTAGATGCATATATTCGAGATCGGAGTATATTTAAGAGTTTTTCGAATATATGTTATATGATTGATTTTGTATTTTGAATTTTTTGCGATTCTTTATGAACGGCCCGCTATCACATTTTTGGTTAGACTAGCAAGGGTTTTCCTTTCTTCGATCAGTAGCACAAGACTGACGCTTCAGGAAAAGGATTTGGGTATTACAACCAGGAAGTGATACTCTTCCCACTCGTGGCCCTAGGTCCACAGGGTTGTACGTTAGCGGGGGGCTTGTAACTTTGTTACAACCTCCCCCCTTCTGTTTGGACTAAGGTTTATCATTTCAAAAGTTTCTCGCACCTATCCGGTTCCTAGCCGAATGAAACTAAGGATTCTTCCTCCGTGATGTCGAGTTGCACATGTGAATCGTCTTAGTTTTTGTCGAATCTGGAACCGTGTGTTAGTTTTTAGTTCTATTCGACAATTCATCACTGCAGGTGTCGTGAAAAATAGAAAGCTCCACCGGAGCCATCTTCTAGCAGTAACGACATTTCCACACCTTGATGTATTCCATCTTTTTCTTTTTGTAACATAATTTAAAAATCGTACCCCTCAAACAAAATTTAAATTAAAAAAATAAAATGAAAAACAAAAAACAAACAAATGCTAATTTTCTCTCAATTCGGTTTCTTATAATACTTTAACTGAAAGTAAAGTCTAAGGTCTCAATTTTGACTATTTTTTCGGCTGTTTAATTGATTTTCTATTTTAATTTTTGCAATCCGGATTAATATCTTCTTCCGCTATTCTGTTCTCCTTAGTTCTTCTTGCTGAAAAGTAACTTATATCTAAATTTTACTTTTATTTGAACTAAAATTCTATCTTGGCCTCTTATAGCCGTATTTACCTTATATTCAGATTAATTTTTTTTTCACAATCTAATAACCTAATGTTTTTTTAAATTGTAAGATTATTATTTAAATCCAAAACTAAATTTTACCTATATTTAATTTCAGTTAATTATAACTGTTGTGCCAGGTAAATTCCTGAACCAAATGATAATTATAACTGTAGTGACTGTGAAGGGTATCAAATTAATTTTTCTGTGCTGTACGATTTGGTTTCTGTGAATGATATCTGAAATTTTAATTTTAATTTTTAAGTTGTAATTCCCATTTTATTTTTTATTTCTGCAAAGAATTTCGTTGTTACACTTCCAGCGGAATTCGGAGACATCTTCCCTTAAACCGTCTCTTTTGCACCTTTCCCAGAATTCTTTATTACTTTCTAAAAACGAATCGATTCCAAAAGTTCTGTTATTGATTTTTGTGGTTTCCTTTTCTTGTCTTTCTATCTCTATTCGCAGTTTCTCGCGACCATATTCTTGTTTTCTCTGCTCTTTCTCTATCTATTATATCTTTTTCTATCTTAAGAGTTTCTTCTCTTTCTTCACTACTCAATTCTTAACGTCTTTTGTCTCTTTCTAAGATTTCGAGTTTTATTCTCTTCGCTTCTGTTTCGTTATCTATCCTAGTTCTTTCTAACTCCTGACTTTCAAGAGTGATATTGTTTTCGTTTTCTATTCTCCAATTACCTAATGTATTCTCAGTACTGGAGTATACCAAGTGGATGTCTGTGTGAGGGATGGTCTGGCCTGTGTGCATTTCGGGTACTTTCTGTATGTGATTGTGTTTGTCTTTTTGTTCTTGGTATTGTACCTGTCGCATGACTTGGTTGTTCTACCCCCCATTCTAATTCTCTCCTGACCGTTACGAATTCTACATTTCTTTCCGAAGTATACCAACTATTATTTTTAACAGACATATATATACAGTCTACCCGCAATTTATCGAACTAAATTACATATCTACCCGCACTTTTTCTAAAAAATATTGATTTTCAATTTCGTCAGTAATTTTTCATTAACAATTTTCAAAATTTGAATTTTTCCCTCACCACAATTTTCAATATAAATTTCTAATTTCTAATGGCATACATGCATCCAATTTTGACTTTTTTCTATTTCATTTTTGTAGGAGGGCGACAAATTTGTGAGGGATCTCGCAAATTAAGGGATAGGGGAAATTTTGAACGTCGAGATAACAGGCGATGTCTATAAAGGAAAACAATTACATATAAAAAGGGTCTATTAACAAACTTACAGGGTGACTCTCGTGAGTTGTCGTTCTCCTAAACCCGAACCGGGCGGCGAAGACAAGAGCGGGCGAGCGATGGAGGTTGGAACTCGGGCGATGAAGCCAAAATACCTGGAGATCTAATTAATCCTTGCTGGATCGATAATGTAGTTTTGATCGTTGGAGATCGCGTGGCATCGTTACGGCAAAACGAGGGGTTGGGCACTTATTTTTGTATCAACCAGGCGATAGTGTAGGGAGCACAAGACTGACGCTCCAGGATCAGGATTTGAATATTAGAACCAGGAAGTGGATACTCTTCCCACTCCTCGTCCTAGGCACACGTTGTCGCAGAGTAGAGAGGTGCTCGTAACTTTGTTACAATCATGTAAATTATGTTGGCTGTAGCATTGCTATTGCCAGGGCTTACGATACCAGACAGGCAGAGAACGGAGAGGAAAGGGACTAAGAGGAACACCAAAACCCTTAAATTATTATGGAGAGTATTTTTAATATTTCGAAATGCTTGTCGCTTCCCGAGGATCGTTGATGCGCCACTGGAACCACCTCTAGGGTCCACAGCATGCGGGACGGTGGCGATGGTGAACTGCGAGATGATCAGGTAGATCTCACTAATCAAACAGTTGGCCAGCAAGAACATCTGCGGCAAACGGTATGCAGTATAACATCAACTGTACCCGCTGAGGATGCTTTGGCTAGCGTTAGCAATTTGCAGCCAACCACCTCAACAGAAATACCACGGAGATAATCAAGTGGGATACTTGAATGAAAGAGGAATTGGTGCTTATTTCTTATGAAAGTGTGAAGTTTGAAGCCGAAAAGCAGCCAAGCAGCTCCAAGAAATCACTTTAAAAAATCAAAAAAATATTTGTTCGTTTTAACAATTAATTTATTTCACAAATGTTTAAGAACTAGTGATAGTATTAAGTATATTGCCTTATGTGATTTGAAACATTTTATGCAGAGCTTGATAATTTTCACCAGGATATATGGATCATTCCTCCTTAAGGGGACAACGTCGTTCATTTTTCTTAGCATTCCGGGAGTTTGGCGTGAAAAATTAGGTCAAAAATTTCTCAGAGTCTAACTTTCAGATCTGTTCAGTATTGGAAATCTGATCAGCTGTGGAGTCTTCTCTTCCTCCATTACTATTTTGAAATTCTTATTGATTGGTGAATGGGTACCTAATGGAGTTTCAAGCACTTCTTCTGAGGTCATTTCTTCAACCTTGCCGCTGTTCATGTTTATTTTTGCACGTTTCTTAACATTAGCTCTAATTATACAATATATACCACGAAGTTTCCTACTAACCTCTACTATGGCAAAGACGTCACCGTCGGTCGTTGATAATACATTTTGTTCTTCGGTTGGCATAGACACACGGAAATTTTGCTCTCCTTTCATGTAAATTGGTTTATCGCGAGGAAAAGTGTATCGTCGAATTTCAAATCGCCTGGATGGATTGGTGTTAGGAATAAGGCGAATAAATTTAAGTTCTTCAAATTTAGATCCAAGTATGGATGAAGAAGAACGGCTGGTAAGAGGAGACCTGGACCTGTCACGACGAGGAGGCTCTGCAGGAGGAGAAGATCTGTTCAAAGAATCCGAAGAAGGAGATCTGGCAGGAGGACGAGACCTTCCAGGGGAAACATGTCTGTCAGAAGTATAAGAAATTCGGAAACGAGGAGTACTAGGCACATGGTTCGATGTCTGTGAACTCAAATCTGCAAAAAGAAACAGAGAGTTACAACAACTTTTTCGAAATCGTTTTCGCAATATAATAGTATAGTAGCGGATATGATCAGATAGGACCGGCTAGGATCAGTTAAATCCAAGCCGGACCGGATCAGATAGGATACCACGGGATTGGATTAGATCGGTTAGAATATAATAAAAGCACATGTGATTGAATTGGATCAGTTATGAAAATATATAATCGAATATTATCGTATGGGATCGGATTGAATATGACATTCAATCGGACAGAATCGGACAGGAAAGAATTCATTAGAATCCGATGGGATAGAAATGGATCGAATTGAATCAGAGAGGTGGATATAGAAATGGAAAGGATAGGATTGATTTTCGATCAATTACAATTACTGAATTTTCTAAGTGAAATAAAAATATAAATAAGATAAACATTGAAAATTCTATATTAATTAGACTATGGTACCCTTTTTTGTGGCAGCATGTCGCCTATAATAACTACTTTTCATAGAAATAAATCGTCCAAATAGTATAGAAATATCTACGTAATGCTTAAAATATTTTATCTTGGAAAACAAATTTTATTTCGAAAATTTCCTCAATTTGACATGCAGGATGGCGGTAAATTAAAAGATTCAAAAATAGATACTTTCTGCTGTTAAAATGAAATTGTTTTCAACTTTGCCATTGATATAAATGTGACTTTAAAACGCATGTAATGATCCCAGAGGAAAGATGTTTGATTATTAATATTAATATTTTAAATTAGTAGCGTGGCAAGACAGAAAAGAATTAAATTGAAAACCCTACACGTAATTTCATGACGAGAAAGTGGGCCCTTTTCTTGCGAAACGTCATAATTTTAAATAGAAAAATTATAAATGAAGCAATTTGAATCGCTCAAAGTGCTTTTTTCTCAATCTATCGAATTCTGAATGTCCCAAGATCACGAATTTTAAACCATTTTTGGTTAAGAAGAGATAACTTAAAATTAAAAAAATTTTGCGATTTTAAAGGAGAAAAATTTGAAAAGAAAGCAATTGCCTAATTTTTCACTTGAAAGGTAAAGTTTTTTTTTACTAATTTCTGCAGTTTTTGATGAACTATTTGAAAACTTTGCTAGAAAAAGGCGTAAGATTTTAGAAATCATTTAGTGATCAGAAAAGTTAAAAATTAAAATAATATTCAAGATCACTGTCAGAAAAGTTTTAAAACATCAGTTTCGCAATTTTTATATGAATTCTGCATACATTTTTCAAAAAATAAAGTTTACTAGTTTTCTCTGAAGCTGATCTTCTACTACTGCTATTCTAATCTTTTAATATTCGTTATTTTTATTAGTTTATCTTTTGTTACGTTTTTAACATTTTTGCTAAAATTTTCCACATCTATTTTTAAACCTTTGAAGGTCTAATATAAATTAAAAACTTTAGGACACGGAATATTCGTAAAAAAATTATGATTTTAGTTGAAACAGACAATTTTTGAAATGGAAGAGGAATTTCGGAACATAATTTTTATTCTACACAACTCTCTGAAATCTTTTTGCATGTTTAGAAAATCTCTTGAAACCATTGAAAATTGTTTGTATTCATAAAAATCTGTTGAACACTTGTCAATCGACCAGGAAAAATTAAAAATTCGGATATTCGGAAAAGTTGTAATTTGCCAAAAGCTCAAAAATATACTTAAAATTATAGATATATATTATTTTTCTATTCACCAATAGAATTGAGTATAACCGCCAGGGATAAGACAAGAGTAGAAACAATCCTCATTTTCTTTAATTAGAGGAAAAAGTGATAAATCTGACAATGAACAATTTTATCAACAATGTAACTGAAGAATATTCTACTGCTTCATTAGATTATATAGAACATATATCATATAGTCGTTATCTCTTGGATTGTCGATGTCAAGCTTGTGCTTATCACATATTCACAATTCATTTGAGTTATTTTCAAGAGAAAAAAATGTACTATCCTAATTTGTTAGAAGTGATATCATAATTTATATAACCTTTTATGTTTTATCGATATTATTTACGAAATTCCCTGTTCCAAATCAAAAATTTTTACGAAAAAGCGACTTTATTTATAATTTTGTATGGATTGTAATATTTATTTATTAAATTCTCATGTAAAATTATACAACCTAATGTTCTTAACACTAGTTCGTTTTACGAACTTCTCTTTTTTCTTGAACTTTTAACACTTGAATTTTCAATAGTTGTATTTTACACTGTTGAAATTTGCAGACAATTGAAAATTGAATTTTCGGCATTTGGACTTTCAACAGTTTAATTTTGAACAGTCAAAGATTCAACTGCTGAGAGTCTATTCAGTGACTATTAATGTTCCAAAATATTATTTGAAAATAACAAATCATTTTTGAAAAAAGCGACTTTTTTCAAATTTGATTTCCATGAATTAAAATATTTATTTTTTTAATTCTCGTAAAAATGATGTAAACACCTTTATGAAGAAAGCGAATGCTGTATTTCAAAAGGGCCGGGCCTAAGTTTACCGAAATTAAGTAAGCGAAGAACAAATATTTTCGGTGAGTCTACACACTTCGTTAAAAAAAAAATTATATTACTGTTGATAATGCATATTTCGAAACTGTAGAGGAAAATTACGCCACGTGTTTCTACTTATAAGATAAAACTGTGCTGATAACAAATTTCATGTACAATATAATCTGATTCCTTGAATTCACAAAATTATCTGAGTTTCACAGGTTAACATAATATTCATATTATACATGTTATTTGTAATAATATGTGTTAATTTGAATAAAAGTGTGAAAGATTTTTAATTACAGCTCAATATGTCGAAGACATTTTTGTCAAAGTTGAATTTTATGAATAAAATGCAGAGGGCTTTGCTGGTATATATCATCAGTCCCACAATTAATGGATTGGGTTGCGGTCTAGTGCATGATGGGAGGACCTATAGCTTAAGGTGGGATCCAAACCACCAGAAAATCAGTAAAAGTACATAGAAAAAATTGCATAGGTACCGGCTCAGGGATCAAACCCCAGACCTCTAAAGTGAAGTTCGAGTGCCTCACTGTCTGACCCACCACGCTGACTTCAAATTTGATGTCAAAATTGAAAAATTCTATTTGGTACAGTTACAACTCGAAATCGTTGAATGTCATTTTTTTAACATAATACCTAAAAAATGGGGCTAATAATGAGGTTATAAAGTGTTTATATTTTTAAATGTTAGGGAATAAAAATCTAGGGACGTAAACGCGCGCTTCACGTTCTTGCATTTACTACTCGTAATGTATAATGTCTGACTGATAATTACCTTTTCCACTTAAACCTGAAATTGATGTATGCTGGCAGCGGATTTGATTTTTTTCTTATGTATTATTTGGGATCGACTAAATTAGTGTTTATCTTTTTCCTAAAAAATTGTAGTCACTTTCTGTTCAGAAACACCAACATTAGTATGTAAAACGACGTGACCTAAAATTGTTAATAAATGGTGCATGTTCTTTGGAATCTAATGTTTCAAAAAAAATAAAACTGTCAATTAATGACGAGAAACTCAAATATAATTTGAAACTATTCAATATTGTTAATTTTATTACTTTAACCAAACATAGTTGAATTTGTGTATAATAATTTTTGTTTAAAAATAAGAAATTCAGGTAAAATCTAACGTTGTTGAAAAATTGTGCATTTAAAAAAAAATTTAATCATGATTTATTAAAAATCCCAATTACCAACAAATTTTTATTTTTCAGTTTATTATTTCTAATATGATCCAACATAAAACTTGTTCAGAACTGTAAATCTTTTTCGAAATCCAAAAGGGTTTTTGTTCAAAATTCTAATTTCCGGTAAAAATGCTAATATAACCGTAAAACGAAAGTTGTTCAAAAATGTTGTATCTTTAAAAAAGCATGTAGTTTTTTATTTTTTATAATTTAAACTATTTACAAATATAATATCTTCGAATAATCTTCTAAAATTATGCAAATAATAATTTTTCCATTGCCTTTCCTCACGGAAAAACGGAATTTTTTAACTTCATCATGTTTTCTGCAAACATTGATATATAAACTAAACTTTTCATTTTGATCAGTTTGAAAATACAAAATTACAAAAAATACAAAATTACAACATTTTTTGTGCTCGAAAAGGGGACGGAAATTTTCTGTCGTTTTTTTTTAAATAGTCAGAATTATTTTATTTGAAAATTTATGATCAAAAAGTCTTTTGTCTTTATGCATCCACTTTGAATTATCTCGATGAAAAAAGTTTTTCTGTTTAAAACAGATCTTTTAAATACTATCAATGATTCATTCAAAAAGAATTTTCTATAAAAGTTTGGACTCGTGCGGATTGATTCAAACTGAAATTATATATAGTCTGTAGATAATTTCGCAGAATGGAGAAATAAATAATAATTTGGTAATTCGTTCATTTTTTTTTAATTTGCACTTTTATAAATTAAAATTGAATAACAGTGTTTATACAAAAACGGCCGACGTTTTGACACCGCTTTGTGTCTTTCACAAGGCTGTCAAATATGAAAGAGATTTTTCTTTATAAACAAAAACTAAAAACCAAAATATGATTAAAACGCAAGTATAAAATGTAAATATTATAAATACCTGTTTACGTAGAGTTAAAAAAAAACCCCCGCTGAGGTATAAAATGTCATTATGTTAAAAATGGTGAAAATGATGTCATGGATTAAAAATTAAACTTTTTTTATAATCTCATCCGTAAAAGAATGGAGGTTAAAATGATTGAAAATCTACATTTTTGTAAAAATTCATAAAATCAAAGACAGAAACAGTGATTAAGACATAGATTGTGTAAAAAGTAAATAGAAGAACCACCTTTAGTGAGAAGGCTGGACATACAAAAGTGTAGTACCTCTAGAGAGCGCGCCAGAAAGTTTGAAAATTCAAAATAGAAAAAAAGGTTATCAACTTAAAATGCATTGGTAATAATTGTTAATATGCCATCTTTCAGATTAATATTAAACTTTTTAAAGAGAACCTCTAATTTTTTCAGATAATTCATGAATCTAAGGAAGAGTTAAAATTTTATCATTTATATTATGATCATCTGCCAAGCTGAAAATTCCCGTACAGGAACCTCGGAGGATCCTGGACGTGTTCCTGGATGTGAACCTGCACACGAACCTGTACAGGTAATGTTGACGGTTCCTGTTCAGGAATTTGGCGAAGAAAACTGTACATGATCCTTCAAAGGAACTTGTGTGCAAGCTAACTTTTGAATGATCCTGTACAGGTTCCTTCAGAGAGCGATTTGAGACGCGTTTTTCACCTACAGAAACTTGTTCAGTGTCCTATACGTGAACCTGATTAGAAACTAATCCGCGAGAGTTCGCTAGTGGTTTGGCTTTCTCGATAGTAAGTTCGATCTTCAAGGAAATGAAGGGAAATCAACTTTATAGCTGTAAGCGAAATGAGTTTCCGCGACGGCCTCCTGTAAAGAACCCCATACGTGTTTCTGTACAGGTCCCCCGCCTCAATTTAATTGGCAAAGGAACCTGTACCGAAACCTATACTTGATCATTCAAACGTTCCTTTGTCGGCGCAGGTTCCATGGCAGCATCATTTACTTTCCTTCGCCAAATTTATGCATAGGAACCGTGAAGATTACCTATGCAGATTCGTGTACAGGAACGTGTGCAGGAGTACGCCCAGCATCCTCCGACTTTCCTGTACATAAATTTTCAGCTAGGTGATCATTTTCTTTTTTCATTATTATTCGAGCAATTATGTATTTCATGAATTCTTTCTTTTATAACACTCTTATAGATAGGCCCCTGTGGAATGAAAGGGATTCAATTCCATTGCGAGATTTTCGAGACATATCGTGAAACCACTTTTTTCAGAGAAAATCCAATACATTCTCATTTTCCGCGCAGTGTAATCCAGATACAAAAAAAAGTAGTTCGTGTCTTACAATATTCTGAAGTTGCGATTATCCCTAGCAGGAAATACACAAGATGAGTAAAGCTGCTAAATGCGTTAGAGTATTCACATTCTGGCAAAAGACTCGCGCGGCATTCATGTAACCGGGGAGACATGGAGCAGATTATGAAGGAGTTAAAAGTATTAAAATCACGTTGTATTTAAGTCCGTTGGTGTGGAGCATCCTCAATGAGGAAGATCGACATGGAGCAAGGGAAAGACAGGGCAGGCGAGAGATGTTCGAGAAGCGGAGGTTTAAAGTAGAGTATGCTGAACAAAAAGGGAAAGAGACAAGATAGAAGAGGGTAGACTCAAAAGAGGCCAAAAAGAGACAGAGAATTTGAAGGAGGGTGAAAGTGGAAGAACAGAGTGTATAAGTGCTCCGCCTGCAGAGATGAGAGATGAAAGGCGCAATGCGCTCGAGGACACATACATTTCCTAGCGAAGGTAGTACAAAACATGTAAAAATGCAAAAAGGAAAAAATAAAGGAGGAAAGATATCCAGATACACCGATCGTCACAACTTTTTGACAAATAGTGCACATCAGTGTTACATGAAAACCTCCAAGCGTTAGGGAACTTTAGAAAACATTTCTTGTTTGTCGAAGATGAAACCTTCAAAATCTTTGAGGCTTCAATTAAACAAAATTGTTACCTTCAAACCATTTCTTTAATGAGTATCGACTCTTCAGAAAGAACCGCAGTGTAGGTCGAAATTTAGAGGCCTTTTCTGGAAGTAAATTTGTTCTACCGACTCTTTTTGGATATTATATTTATCCTTCCTCATTGAACGCAAAACAGAATATATTTGCTGAAATACTTATTGAAAATTGAAACAATTGAAGAAAGGAAATCAGTTTTGAATATGCTTTATCTTTAATTGTTTTGTATACTGTAATTACTAGGTCAGTAAAGTTCTGGTAATAATGGGATACCTGTCCTATATTTCGACTAAATATGGTGAAAGCGTGAGAAGTGACATAGACAAATGGATGAAATTTCAACGTCAACTCGTCCTCTGGAAAGAATAACGTGCGTTTTTAACAAAATGTCGAAAAAAGCCCTAACTCCAGCTTATGTTCTGAATCACACACATAAATTTGAAATTCACAACTTGCACTGTAAAATCACATTTAAATTACAAAACACAAAATTAAATACTCAAATAAAATTGAGAAATTCGGTTCAAACTTTAAGGGGCAGTGTTGGGTAAGTTACTTTTTTTTACCAAAAAATATGAAATTTTTTTAATCGGAAGAAAATGAGTTTTTAATCCAAAGGGACGAATTACCAACAAAAAAGTTAATTTTTAACAAAATTAGGATTTTCTACCAAAATAGTAAAATTTTGAACATAATAATGAATTTTTAAGCAAATGCTTCAATTTTCATACCAAAAGTATTAATTTCCATAAAAAAAGTTAATTTTCAACCAAACAGTTTAATTTTCTGGCAATTTCAAACTAGGAAAACGAACTTTCTATAACAGTGTTAAATTTTTGACCAAAAAGTTAATTTTCGACGAAATTTGGATTTTCTAACAAAATACTTAAATTTTTAATAAAATACATAAGTTTTCAACCAAATGGTTAAATGTGCAGACCGAAAATATTCATTTTCAACCAAAAAGGTTATTTTCAACCAAATTCTTGAATTTTCTACCATTTTCAAACCAAAAATACAAATTTTCATCAAAAGAGTTAAATTTTCAACAAAAAAGGTTATTTTTAATCATATTGTTGAATTTTCTACCATTTTGAAATCAAAAATACGAATTTTCTACAAAATAGTTAAATTTCTGACAAAAAAGTTAATTTTCGACCAAATTTGGATTTTCAAACAAAATACTTAAATTTTTAACAAAATACATGAATTTTCAACCAAATGGTTGAATTTTCATACCGAAAATATCAATTTTGAACAAAAAAGTTCATCTTTAACCAAATAGTAGAACTTTGTACAATTTTCAAAATAAAAAAGACGAATTTTCAACAAAAGAGTTAAATTTTCAACGAGAGATGAATTTTCAACTAAAATTATGAATCTTCAAGCAAACAACTGTATTTTTAACAAAAAAGGTTTACTTTCAAACAAGTAGTTACATTTTCCACCGGGAAAGACAAATGAAAAAATAAGCTGACCCCTCTTCAGACATTTTTTTAACAAAAGTTAGTATTTTAGTATTTTTACTAAAAAGGTGAACTTTCTATCAAAATAGTTCAATATTTATAATTGAGTTCAACCAAAAAGACGAATTTTCAACTAAATAGCGGAATCTTCAAGCAAATTGAGTTAATTTTCTCT
>CAKNWU010168897.1:0-12839 GCA_932072015.1 Andricus quercustozae | reverse complement strand
TATAGTTAAAAGTTTGTCATAAGGGCAACCACAGGATTTTTCTGGGAGCAGGTGCTAATCTGAAAAAATTGCCCCCCTTCCCATTGAATTGGGGTTAAAATTTCGGTTGTACCACGTCTGACGACCGTAAGATAGGTTGTTACATTCTGCGACGAATTCAATACGATGATCCGGCAAGTCTCGTGCACGCTGAGGACACGGAGCGACCCCGGGACCACCGCCTTCTGCATTTTCCCCGCAAGTGTCCCAGCATTTTCTTGACACACAGGGATGCTTTTCAGACTATTACCCAGTGAAGCCTTGGCAACTCCAAGAGCGCCGATGATCAAGAAGATGGGCTTAACAGAATATTCCGGGTATAACCGTCGCAACTCCCTTATAAGGTCTTTATTCCTCTCTTTCTTTTCATTCTCCTTGGCTATGATTTTTTTGTCAGCTGCCCAAGTGCGAAGTTAGATACGGCCCAGCACTGGCCCTGTATATCGGCAAAAATATTGCCGAAGATCGGCTGCCAATATCGTGCCATTGGTGGAATGATAACTCCGGTATGCGCTTGGCGGCCAGTTCTGGCCCAGACTCTGGCCGCCATCACTTATGCGTTACTGGCTGCCAGTATCGGCTCAGCAATGGGTACTGATATCGACTCGATCTCGGCTGCCAATATCGTGCCATTGCTGGAATGATAACTCTGGTATTCACTTGACGGCCAATTCTGGCCCAGACTCTGGCCGCCATCACCAGAGTTAATTTAAAAAATAATAAAAAATCATTGAAGTGTTTTTAGGACGCATCTATATACAACTACATATGTGACGTGCGCCGAAGAAAGGGGGCTTACTCTGAAAAGTGAGATTGTACAGGGCGAGCGGTCGAAGTCGACCGGATACCCTAGCGGACCGAATGAACGGAACGGATACGCTACAGCGTATCCCATTAGTATCCACATCGTATCCTCTCCGTATCATGCAAGAAAAACTCATTAAAAAAGGAAGATGAACATTTAACTTATTGAAATTCGGATTCTAAGTGAAATTTTGCGTTAGAAAGTCACGGAGTAATTGCAATATTTTTTCTTGCAACGATAAAAACTTTAAAAATATATAATACCTATCGACAACGTGGGCTGAAGGCGACTTCAAGCGTCCATAATGAAGCATCCATAATCGCTTGGGCAGTACTGCTTAAACGATTATGGATGCGCTTAAAGACGTCTTCAGCCCACGTTGTCGATAAGTATTATATTTCTTAAAAGTTTTTATCGCCTAAATGACAGGTTATCTTATATTTACCGACATACGTACGAAAGATGATACTAGAAAGAAGTGGTTACTATTAAGTCCCTCGCCGGTCTGCAGATTAGCCAGGTACATTCGTGGAGATCCAACCTCATGCGACAAAAAATTTTTCCGTCCGCTGTCCAACGATACTTTGATTATTTTGTCTCTTCTGATACCCAGGGCAATGGCGTAGATTTTCCTGTTCAAAAATGAAAGGGCCTTACGTAGGTAAACAGGATGTTTATCATTGCTTGACCGCCCTAAATTATCAATAGAGAAGTTTCTAAGAACCTTCCGTCTTTCAATGAATTTGTCTCGCAGTTGCTGATTGCCGAATTTCACAACAATGCAGGTGCTTTGATAATCCTGTATATTTTGACCACATGTTCAGTTCTTTGAGTTTCATAGGGAAATTATGAATTTCCAAAGTAGTTTAAAGGGCTGCCTGCTCGTTTACGTTAAACGCATGCAGAAGTGTAGCCACTTTCAGTTTCAAATCATTGACCTCCTTTTTAATCTTTGTTATATCCTTCATTAAAGCGAAATATGCTGGTATTTCGTTTTCTCCCTTTTGTAGCGACAATAATTGTCCGATGCCTTGTTACGTCCAGATCCAAACAAGGGCTCAGCTAGCCTCTTTACAACATCGACTGGCTTATTACTTTGTGAGAAACGCCCTTCCGGTTGTTTCCGGGTAGATTTCCAAATTATAAGAATACGTTATTTTTGCATCTACTAAATCAAATACTTTTATTCCGTATTTATTGGGCTTGGATGGTATGTATTGTCTGAAGGGGCATCTACCACGGAAACCTGGAAGCATTTCGTCAATTGTAACGTTCGTACCCAGGGAGTAACATTTTTTGCAATTTTTCACAAATTGTTCAAAAAGGTTCCACATATGAGCAAGACGTTCTTCTGCCTTTCTAGCCAACCTAGTATCACGATCATCGAAAAGTAGGCATCGAAATAACGTTTTAATACTTTTTATATTCATAACAAGTCCAAGCTTATCCATTCCATCACCTTCACTTCCCCATAATTCTTCAAGTGACTGCCTATTCGATCTATAAGCTCCAGCTAAATACAGAGGCTCAATAAAAGCCCTCACTTCACTCACATCTCTTGTATTGTGTCACTCTCCCTGGAATACAGATTCTTGATACTGGTGATGTACTGGTTGGTGAATCTGGCTATATCATCAAGCATTTCTTCAGTAAACAAATTGTTTTAGCACTCACTCCCGCGTCTTAAAGAAGAGTAAATTTAATTTGTTTTTATGAAAAATCAAAATTAGCATTTTTCGAGAAATCGAGACAATATACTATTACGTCCGAATAAATAAATTAACTTAATAAATAATTATGATAGGTTATCGTGCTCTTTAATGTGCCAAACTACCAATGTCTTTTATTAGAAATTATATAAATACCATAAGTAAGAAAAATAAATGGTTACTTTTTCAAATGAACCGTAATCATAAATCGCCCTTACCATTTCAGAAGGTTTGGAAATAATTTATTTCTGTATATGGTTTAAACTATGTCCATGCTTTTATTGGAAAATGTTGCCAACGAATATCCTGGAACGATACAAATTCTTATTTACTCACAGTTAATTTTCCTTAGAATCTACTATCTCTGTCGTTCTGTTGAGATAGACGTGATTTCAAGATAAATCATCCGGGCGTACTCGCACTGTTTATCATACAAATTGGTAGATGGGGCTCCGGGAGGCAAAGCTATAGGTTTACACTTTTTAGGATGATGAGGGGCTACATTTCTTAACTCTGGCGTTTTAAATTCTTTAGGTATTGAGTGCTTTCTGGAAGGATAAGAATTCCCAGTTTGCATGTCCAATATGATACCAGATTTTTTCTCCTTCAGGATATTGTTTTCATGAAATAATATCCTCATGGGAACAAAAATCTGATTCTTTCCTTCGGATTCGCTGTCCGACAATATTCAGCTGATTCAAACGACACGCGCCCGTTCGCAACACGCCTCCAATCTTCCAGCCATCGACTACCGAGCAAGTCGCTCTCCACAGCAACTCAAGAGTATCGCGACGCGTTCACAACATTCTCCTCATTTGAGACGGGCCTGGGATAGTTACTTTTAAAATTCGCGAATTACACCCACCCTCCGGGATCTCCTCATTCGAAAGGGTCCCGGGTTACTTTATTTAAAATAATGCAAATGTAACCTACTCTCCAGCTACTCCTCGTCCGAGAGGATCCTGGGTTAGTTCCCTCAAGTTCAAGAGCCAAACCAAACCTCCGGGTTCACCTCGCACAAAAGAGTACAAAGTTATATTTTATAAAAATGTGGAAACGAAACTTTCACATCTGAAATTTAGACTGTAACAACAATGATATTTAGGATGACTTACGAGCTTATAAAGGCAGAAAAAAAAAAATTTAATTGGAGCCAATGTTCATAATTATAAAACAAGATGTGCGGAAGAACTGAGGAAAAAGTATTATAGAACTAATCTAGGAAAGAACACAGCTGTATATAGCAGAATAGATGTATGTAACAATCTACCAAAAGAAATTCGAGAAAGTGAAACGCTGCAAGAATTTACAAAAAAGCTCAAACAGTATTTTTTTACCAGCCACATAACCTACAATTGACATGCATAACTAAAGATACTTTATTAAATAAAAAGGTTAATCAAATAAAAGCAAGACTTTCAGAATTTTCGAAACTTTCGGATTCGGAATAGTTTAGATTAGTTCGAAATGAATTAATATTCAAAAATTTCGCATATACACACATGTATATAAATTTTTCAGAGAAACGATTAAAGAGGATACAGAATGATTAGCAAGGATGCATAATTTTTTATGATAGGTGACGAGATAAATTAAAATAGTCGACAGATAGGAAAAAATGCAGCAATTAAAAAGATCTGACATTTCCTTACAATTATTATTTGCAAAATACTTTATTATTTTCATTGAAATAGTATTCATAAATATATAAGTTTCATATAAATTCAAATCCTTCAAATTTCTCATTTGCCACTTTCATTTCAGGCATAAGGATATTACCATCAGTTGTAAAAGCCACAATATAAGTGGACATTCGACCTTGATATTCTTCCGACTTTAATGCGATGATTATCTTCTCATTAGATCCCGGTAAAAATTTGAAACTTGAGAAACCTCTGGTTGGCGTTAATGTACCAATATTTGTAACCTGCATTTAACATAAACTTATTAATGAACATGCCCTTAAGTATTTTTGCCTTGCATATGGATACAAGGACCTTTTCTATGTATGCACTTTGAATGATATAAGTTGACTTACCTGGATATCCGTAAAATTCTCATCAGCCTTTAGTAACACATTACAACTCATAGTTTCATCTAGTGTCTCATTGTATCTCTGAATTGAACATCTACGTGGTAGAAAAAACCAGCTCTCTTGCTCAGCGCTCCATATTCCTGATTCGTGGATCATGTAACCTAAGAAACAATAGTTTTTTACAGCGCAAAATTAAAAAACTGACATGCTGATTCGGCTTTTTTACAGCTTAACGAATATATTTGGTACATGTAGAAAATTCCTGTGTATACTTTTTGTCCGCCCCCCCCCCTAACACACACACCCACTACCGGCGAAATCGCGGTATAGTTTCAGCCACAAACACATCTCACGACCATGAGATAGGGTGTTATAGCGTAAGATGAACTCAATATGACGATCTCAGCGTGTTGTCGACACGGGGGGATGCTCTTCAAGCTACGAACCTGTGAACTGTGAAGGCTTGACACTCCCTCTCTTCCTTTTCTTTTTTTCGTGATTGTGACGTCGGCTAGTGCCGAGAATTCGATAACAAATATAGTTCGCTTCTCGAAGGTAAGAACAATGAAAAAGATGTGTCCGCCCCAGCGGACACATTATCATCGTAGTCTTCGCGCGCAGCTCGTAATGTTCAGAGCGCCGCAGGCGCGCACGGTACTGGACCTCACGCCACGCGCTCCGATAATTTTTTCTTGCACTCGGCATGCTTTTGCAACTGTTTAGTTCTTCTTCTTTATTCATGTTGTGTCCCCTAAAGGTTTACATGATCTCAGTTTCTTAAAAGACCATTTACAAACTTCCTATTATCTTATCCTTACTATTTACAAATATTTACAACTATGTACATCAATTCTTATATCTATCTCCTTACTTCTATATTAATATATCGTTATTTTACTGTCGGAAGAGTGAGTGAGCGATAGAAGACGAGAGAGCGAGTGAGTGAGAGCAAGCGCATCTTAATCTACTTATACTACTACATAATAACTACTTACAGATCTTTACGCTTCTAATCTAGGCGACATCCGTTTCCTTTTTCCTACACTTTCACTTCTCTTCTATCTCATTCTCATTTTTCATTTTGCCATTTTTCCACTTCATTCATTCTCGGCCGCCCCTCTTTTCCCTCCAACTCCTGCATCTACTCCTCACCCATTCTATCCTTCCCTAGAATCTCTACCACATTCTCTTGCCAGCTTCTCTCATCTTCCAATCCTCTCCTACATCCTTCCCATACATGCTCCCATGTATCCTCCTCCCATTCACATATTCTGCACTGTTTGTTCTCTTCGTTTCCCCATTATATTCCCTCCCTTGCCTCGTTTCCCAATCTAAATTTTGCTATTTTGGTCCATCTTCTCTCTCCCCATCCCTTTTCTCAATACTTTGGTACTCCTTCCTTTTTTATCATCTTATAACATTTATTATATTTTTAAAATCAACTTAAGTTTTGGAAATGTAAATTTGCCAAGTGATTCTAAAAGGTATATAACTGTTAAAATGCATTAAATTGAAAAAATCACAGAAATGTTGAGAATTAATTAGGAGAGGAAAAAACATTAATACTTGGCAAGATTATTATTTTCTTTAAACTTGTTCTCGGGTGAACCCAGTTTTTCATCATAGCCACGGACTTTAATTTAATACGATGTCTGAAATCCTCTGCGATGATGTAGGTACAAAATTACGAGTATGGTGTAGTTTGAAGTTCGTATTTTACCACTGTTACTGTTAGATTATTATTAGATTATTATGTTTGAGAAGTTGTAGGCTCCGGAAGCTACGATCATGGTTCCTTGAAGCAACCAATCCCGACGCAACTAGAACATGTCGTCATCCACTCCGGCTCCTTCTATCCCAGAGGGTAATCCAGAGCGGGAAATATACGCAACAGACTTCGTACAACACTGTTCCTTGGAGTCCGGTCTCTAACCGCGGATGACCTTATGCGGCAGACGGCACAGTTAGAGATGCAAGTTTCACCTCTGGATACTTTTTGCATCCGGATCGTGATGGACTGAGCCTGACGCTGGCAAGCCGGGACTTTGTTGAGTTGGCTAAGAAATGAAGCTTTCATGCCTCCAAGACAGCCGATTATGAGAACTACAAGATGGACTTTGCAGCCTTGGTACAGTCTGCTCAGCTCGAAAATAAGTGCTTGATATTTCCCCCGTTTTTCTTCCTCCTATGCAGTGATACTGCCATCGGCTGGTGCCGAGAATTCAATCACGTAAATGATCTTCGTCTTTAGATCTTGGAGAACAATATCAGGCTTTGTAGCACTGATACGTTGAGTGGTGGAGAATGAAAAATTCCAGTAATATAACACTTTTAGATCCGCATTGGTATCGCCTACAGGTACATTCATTATGCGCTCGTGGTAAACTAAGGTGTCTATAAGGCTGTCTTGACAGGCAAAAACAAATCCCTCAGTCTCCGATCTCAATCCAGCAGACTTGAGAAACATGTTACACAGACCCATCGATAGCTCTTATCTACATATAATGCCGTAGAATTTACCAGTAGGGGGCTTGTCAGCATGTTCTCTTAGTAGAATCGAATGTTCTGCTTCCTATACACGACTTTTCAGAACCAAAGATGTTAGTGATGCTAGGCCATGTGCAGTGTCGCTGAAATCAAATGTGAGACCAAGCTCCTCTGCGGCCCTATCTGTGGTACGGTATAGAAACGCCGCAGCATTGGTGACTTCATGTTGGTGTACGAGTCGCATAAGAGAATCTGTGCTATTTATAACTGAGAAGGCTGTAGCCAGAGCCGTTCTTCGGTGAAGAAACTCCAAGCTTAGTAAGCCTCTACCCCCTTTATCTCGAGGGAGGTATATTTAAGGTACGGAAGATCTAGAATGATGACTTCGATGGATTGTCATCATCTTGCGTGTGCTTCGGTCAAGTTGCTTCAACTCATCGACGTTCCATTTTACTGCACCAAACGTGTAGAGCAGTACAGGAACGGCCAGCATATTGGTCGCCTGGATCATATGCTTCCCAGATAATTCGGTAGCCCAAATTTTGCTGAGAATTTGGCGATACCTTTTTGCGAGGGCCGTTTTTAACGCACGCACATTTTGGGTTTGCGCTTGCGGTATTCGAAGATATGTATATGTTTCTTCATTACCAATATGCTGCATGGTATTTCCGCCTATGAGTTTAACATCCTGGTCGACACATGATGATGTAGTTTCTAGTCTTCCTTGGTATAGGTAGCCAAGTTTTCATTTTCCCCCCTTTAATACCTTTTCGACATTTGTGTCATTTTATCCAGTTAATACATTATAAAATTTAGATGTCTTTTAAAGTTATTTGGCAAACATTGATTTCACAAATTATGTTAATTATACCAATAACTTCTTGCTTAGCGGAATTGTTTGCATCGTATATGTTTTTGGTGAGAATTCACTTATTTTTTAATACAAATTTTGGTTAAATCCAATACTCGTTTAAAATTAACAGGAATATTTAATATTCAACACAATAGAATACATATAATTGGTATTGATTTACATTATAATTTAAAATGTAATTATCAGTTCAGTTACTTATTATTGGGGGGCTAATTATAAGCGGGCTTTACTTAATTATAATTTGCAGGATAATAATCAAATAGCCTGAATATGAAGTCCAGTAATATGTTTTAACTCAGCTAAACATTAATTAAATAACGTAACCATTTAATAATAGCCCTACTGCATATGACAGGTTGATTGAACTGCTAAAAATTGAATTTTGGGTTTAAAAAGTATCTCTAGAAATAAGTAATGAATCCAAAATTACTGAAAAAGTGCACCGAAGCCTCGTCTTGTGAATTTATTTTGAGATTTTTAAACGAATCGGTTGAATATTGTAGTCCATTTATCCTGAACTCTGTAGACCAATGATTTGCAATGGAAAGGAACACGGTTCCTTAAAATTATTCTAAATCCCTGAAGCTAATCAAACCACGTGACAAATTTCTTACGTCACACGGATAAGGGCCACGGAAAGGAAGTAGAGGATCTCCGATGAACAGTCTCACCTGGTAAGCGTATTGCGCCGAGTGATACTCGTTATCATTCTTTGATTTAGAATTTTTATTTATTGATAAACATCATAGAGTTATGTAATTTCTTCTCAAAGGAATTGTTTTGCCCTGCTGGTTCATGTGTGGATACACTTCGTGGGAACGCCCACTTGAGATGCTAGGAAGGAAAAAGGATTCCTGGAGAACGTCTTAGAAAAAAGAATGATATTTAATATCCTGGAGCAGGAAGGCCTTTAGTTGCCCCAGAGACGCAAACTGGACGACGAACTTGGCGAGCTTTTGACATTCACCAGAAGTATTTACGTATCATAAAGAGAAAAGGGATCGAGTGCATTTCGTACAGACATTTGTAATATTTAAAAGAGGAATGATTGAGTAAACTTAATCTAAAATTTTACGATCAAGTTTGTACATAGGTTAGGAGGATTAATTATTATCTCATTTAATCAGGCATTCGACGAAAATAGCAAGGCCATAAATTTTAATTGGTTTAGACCTAAAGGTCATAAAGTTGGGAACCGGACCTTAATAGGATATGATTAACTTGATCGATAAGCTGGATTGATTATGATGCTTTTTGGATTCTTGAACATTGTGTAAAATCGAATTTAAATCTTTCAATTTAAATATAAGTGACATGGTATTTTAATTTAAATAGTGTTGACAATTTTATTTAAGCATGTAACTTCTACACACACCACCTAGAGTTAATACTCTGTCACCGAGTTAATTAATTTGTTATTATTTCCAAAAGGCGTAATTCAAATCAATGAAGAATTGTCTAAGATATCCACAAAAGGGGTTAAGTGCATAGATAGTTCGAGAAAAGATATTCGCGGTTTTTACTTGGCGGTGATTCACTATCACGCATCTTGATTTAAAAAAAAAAGAATATCTCGCCAAGTTTTCATTTTTTCCCATTTTATTGATTATAAATTTAATACAATTATAATTTTAAATATCACATATCATGGCTTCAAAATACATTATAATGAGAATTGTCATCAACTGACCAATCTTCTGTATATGGATGACATGAAGCTATACGCTAGTTCAAACTAGAAACTGCAGCAAGTGATCCATGTTACAAAGTAGTTTTCATATGATATCAACATGGAGTTCAGACTAGATAAATGCAGAACAGTGCATTTAATCAAAGGAGAATTAGGAACCACAGAGCTAGAAAATGAGAACGAAGATGACATCGAGGCAATGGTTGAGGGCTGGGTATTCTTGAGTCTAAGGGATACAATAGTTAAGAAAAGCCTAATGACTGCTTCCACTACAAGACTTAGATTGGTTCTAAACAGTTCTCTCAACTCGGCAAACAAGATCAGGAAATCAACACCTGTGCCCTCACTGTCCTCGCGTGCTCCTTTCGGCTCATCAAATGGTCGAACATCGACCTTAAAAGGTTAAACAGAATCATCCGTGTTGAAATGGCGAAGCACCGAATGTACCACAGTAATTCGGCGATTGAAAGGATAGTTGTGCTACGGCATATAGGGGTAAAGGCATTGTAGATGGCAAGCAACCGTATAAGTCACAATTTATACAGTTGCGAGAATATTCTAACACCATGCGATAATACTTCAACACCATGCGAGAATATTTTAACACCATGCGAGTCGTTGCGCTTTACAACACCATCTGTGAAGCGGCTCTTGATCACACGCCCTTGAATTTTCCTTAGAGGAGGCCTTGAATAACAGGAAAGAAACCATAGAGGAATTCGAAACGCAATGGAGACAAAAAGTCATCCACGGCGAGCACCCCAAAACATTACATCAACAAGAAGTGTATAGTGAGGATTTCAATATTTGGCTGAAAAGGGGCGTCCTGTTTCCAGAAACGGAAGGATTCTTCATTGCAATTCAGGACAGGGTTGTCAGCACCAGAAATTATCGCAAGGACGTGTTACATCAAAGCGTGGTTGACAGGTGCCGATTATTTGATATCCATCGAGCACATTATTGATGGTTGTTACGTAATGTCTCAGAGAGAATATGCGCACAGACATAATGATGTGGCGAGCATTGTACATCAACAACTTGCTCTGAACCTAGGACTCTTAAGAGAATGGATGCCTTTCTATAGATACATTCCAGTGCCTCTTTTAGAAAAAGAAGATTACTTCTTATATTGGGATGTTATTATCCAGGCGGATCATTATATCCAAGCCAATCAACCCGACATTGTGATGCCTGAAAAAAAGGCGAAAGAGTAAATCATCGACATTACTTGTCCACTAAACCGGAATTTGCTGGCAACCTATTCAACCAAGATTCATAAGTAAAGCGAGCTAAAGTATGAAGTAAATACAATATGCATTAATGTGAAACATGGATCTATTTATCCTATTGTGTTCTCGGCTACAGGCAATGTGTATGTAAGATGTACTGAACATCTTAAACATTTAGGAGTCAGTAGGGTACTGGCAGCAGCTCAGAAAGCAATTTTATCAAATACCTGTCGAGTGGCGATGGAATCTCTAAGTAAGCATCCAGAGGGCACTAACGTCACCTTCAACGCTCTGGGCCGCTGTGTAAGGATAAAAGCGGTGAAAGACAAACACCAAACTACACCATGCTCTTTACTTTTTACCTACTACAACATCGTCAAAATATATTTCAAACATCGTATTAAATTAATTCATAACATCCTCATCTCATCAGGCGCTTGGCATAGTCTGTGGCTGACGATGAAAAGCCGGTTTCACCCGAGAACAAATTTTTAAAAAATAATAATAATTTGGCAGGAAGTAAATTACCAAGGTCCGTAAGATCGCGCGCGAACTACGGATTTGTCATCACAAACTCAACAAGCCAAAGCTGCTGACCATCCGGAAGCATATTGTTGACAGAATACGGAGATTATCTGACGCTAGGAGGAGTCTAAAGCAGAGGGAGAGCTGGGTCAGAGAAAATCAACAGACCCTCCAGTTAATGTGAACCACACGCTCAAACCAGAGGAGGTTGAGATATTTTTGAGAGAAGTCTACGCAGTCCAGCATCCACTAAATGAAGACACAGAGGGCACAAATAGCTTCAAGAAGCTATTCCGTGACCTCATAAAATCTGAGGAGAAATGCCCACCTATCACTACCGAAGAGGTGAAAAATTATTAAGGGGCATGAAGAACTATTCCGTTGCGAGACCCTATTCTGGAGTGGCTGGTGGAAGGATGCACAGTATTCCCGTCGAAGAACGCAAGGGTAAAGTAAGCTTAAGGGTAAATTGACTGACCCTAAGAATTACATGCTAATAACTTGTCTGCACACGCTGTCTGAGATTTGTACAGCCATCTTAAATGATAGTATTGTACAGACAATGGGTTCTCTTCTTTTACCTCACACTAATGCCGCTATCTCTCGCATTTCGCGATTCCCAAGGGTACTTCTGCGGCAAGCCTCAATATCGCAAGCATAAGGTCACTCATGTATTTTGAACGCATGATCTCAAGATCTATGCAAGAAATGTAGAGCAAATGAATCTAACTCAAGTGATTGTCGAGAAGTACACTCGGGAAGATGGAATGGAGTTTGGGTAAGAAAAATGCGGCAGGATGCAGTTTACGCAAGTAGTACTTGCTGGCATTTCCGAGGACAGAAGCGCTATACAGCACCTTGGCCCTGGAGAGATCTACCAATGCCTGGGCGTGCAAGATAGCCGCATTAAGGACGTAACATCCATAATGTATCTGCAACGAACATGCTTGCCGTTTCTATTCATTTGGGGTGGTTCCACGGACGAAGTACGGACTCAGATCCCTCGACATCGGTACACGAAAGTTTATGCAGGTGGACAAAAGCTTGAACCTTAAGTCTTGCGTTCCGCGATTTTACATCTCACGACGTCAATGTGGTCACTGAATGCTTATTCTATAGGTCCCCTATTTGAGATTTGTATTTTTTTATTGAGTTTCTGTTATTTTAATTTTCTCGTCTTAAAAATGCATGTACTTAAATTTTATACATATAGTAGTATCCCCTTTTAACCTCCCCTAGGGGCTGTAACACCTTTTAGTTGGTGGGGAGGCTTAAGCGTGCGGTGCTTTGGGGTCACAAGGACCTCGGCCTGTATGCGTATGGATGTGAATGAAAGGATCCCTATAAACGGGCTCTCCTGGATGAGAGGAAAAGGAACCCTATAAACGGGCTCTCCTGGTATGCGTGATTACGGAATGGTAGAAGGGTGAAAGAGCCTAGCTAAAA
>CAKNWU010168400.1:0-10356 GCA_932072015.1 Andricus quercustozae | reverse complement strand
GAAAGTTATCGTGCTTACAGCCTACAGACAGACACCTTCATAAAAACTGTTTTTTCTGACTAAGAGGGTCTCAAAACGTGGAAATTTGAGGAAAATCGACTAAGTCAAATTTTACATAAAACCAATACCAATTACATACAAAAATTTAAAATATTACTGATATTAAATAATTTCAATAATTGTAATGATTTATGGCATTGCAATAAACATTTTGTATCATTGAAGTGTCCGCGGTCTAAACCTGTTAACTGACATTTCAGAAATTTTACACGGTGAAGGTAAATCGTTACCGTGGACCTATGCTGTAGATACCAAACGCGATTTTTGAAAATCCATTAAAAAAAAGTAAAAGGAATTTTAGTTTTGTTTGCGGGATATTAACTGTATCTAAAAAATGTTCCAAAAAATACAAAAAAATCAATTTCGAAAAAATGTCAGTTAACAAGTATAGACCGCGGGCCCTTTAATTCATCTTCCACTTTTCGCCACACATCTACCTCTCGAATTCCACCTTCCTTTCTGTCCATTTCTTTCATCAGTGAATCCCTACCTCTCCAAACGCGAATTCTCTAATTTCTCCAATTTCCTCCGACTGTATTCAATTTGTTTTAACTATGCTCATGAAATGAATGTACGTGAGTGGAAAAAACTTACAATACATTTAAATTAAAATTAGGTCCGATTTTTCTAACATTGAATATAATATTGTCATTTTGTCAATTGCATCGAGCATCGACTGACGTCGCTCACCCTAATCAAGCGCATTAAGAAACTGTTCACGGTGCGCCTGAGTGACATTTAAATGAAAAGGTCAAACACTCCAGATCGAGTCGGAGGGATCGAAAGTTTGTTACTTGTAGATCATAGAAACATAATTTTTAAAATAATCGCCGGATCCCTTTTCAAAAATCACGCGTCGATCTATATCAATGCCATAATAAGATATAAAAATATTTTTAAAAATTCCTTTTGCAACTTATATTTAATAATAAGATATATTACATCGTTCTTAATCATTATTTCTCAAATCGCATTATTCGCCTTGTGCTATTATACAGTTATTAACAAATTATAATCACCAAATTATAATTTTCACTCTTTTTAAACGTGCAATGCATTGTAACTACATACAGCACGTAGCAACTTGGTTGGATAGTCAGGGTGATTTTCGCCAACTTTATTCTTCAACCATACACTCTTGAAATCAAAATGCACCGACTCCATCGCCTGCTCACTGAAAAAACCAAGTGCCATTCCTGTTTTGTGGCAAAACTCTCTAACATGAAAAAAAAACTATATGAACTTTGGGTGTAACGCTGACACCTAAGGAAATGTAGCTCTTTTTGAAATTTTCTATGCATGTTGTATAATTGTTTTCGAGCACATTCCCGAAGCACGCAGAGACCACACTGTTCAAATCCTCATACACCTGTACATATTTTAGTACAGCAAGGGTTGAGGAACTGCGCAGGATGTCTATATTATGCAGAAGTCTTCTGCATGCATTTCCTTTGAATCTAGAGCTTCCGTAGGTGATTTCACGCTGGACGTGACATGCCTTGGCTCAGTCTTGAGCTTCCTTTGCACATTCCTTTAGCATGTGTGTGAAGACCGTATTCACTACACCAAGCATGAGATGGAGTTCTGGAGGTGGAATAATTTCCAAAAATGATTGACCATCAGCTGTTGTAATAAGTGGGGGATGAATGCAATTGAAATATTTATTTGCCACTCGCTTTGAGCCTCTTCCTTTCGTTAACCAGTCCTCATCATTTTTTAAAACGTTTTCGGTAGTCCTTAGCTTACTGCAGGTGTGAAGCTCATCAGGTTTTGCATAGCAATAAGTGCACGGATATGCACTGCTGTGTGACATAATGCCTATCAGAATGTTAGCCAATTTTAAGTCTGTTGCTATTGTGCCATGGAATGGAGTAATATTCAATGCAGAAAAAAGTTGCCCAACATTGTCATAATTTTCTTGAGCACTTGGAACAGCCAATAATATAAACAATCGCTTCACCCCGGAATCTTTGAATTTGTTTGCAGCAATACCTACATAAAAAAATTAAAAACAATCATATAAATTTAGTTGAGAAAGAATGTTTTTTGTTTGTACGAATAGCAAGTGCGATATGGTACTGTAAATGATACCTCTACTGTATTTAGTGCGCTTCTTGTCTTCTACTCCAAACTCAGGCTTCATATGCACGGAAGCTCTGGATTCAAAGGAAATGCATGCAGAACACTTCTGCATAATATAGACATCCTGCGCAGTTCCTCAAACCTTGCTGTACTAAAATATGTACAGGTGTATGAGGATTTGAACAGTGTGGTCTCTGCGTGCTTCGGGAATGTGCTCGAAAACAATTATACAACATGCATAGAAAATTTCAAAAAGAGCTGCATTTCCTTAGGTGTCAGCGTTACACCCAAAGTTCATATAGTTTTTTTTTCATGTTAGAGAGTTTTGCCAAAAAACAGGAATGGCACTTGGGTTTTTCAGTGAGCAGGCGATAGAGTCGGTGCATTTTGATTTCAAGAGTGTATGGTTGAAGAATAAAGTTGGCGAAAATCACCCTGACTATCCAACCAAGTTGCTACGTGCTGTATGTAGTTACAATGCATTGCACGTTTAAAAAGAGTGAAAATTATAATTTGGTGATTATAATTTGTTAATAACTGTATAATAGCACAAGGCGAATAATGTGATTTGAGAAATAATGATAGAGAACGATGTAATATATCTTATTATTAAATATAAGTTGCTAAAGGAATTTTTTAAAATATTTTTATATCCTATTATGACATTGATATAGATCGACGCGTGATTTTTGAAAAGGGCTTCGGCGCTGATTTTAAAAATTATGTTTCTATGATCTACAAGTAACATACTTTTGATCCCTACGACTCGATCTGGATTGTTTGACCTTTTCATTTAAATGCCACTCAGGCGCACCGTGTGTTGCAAGCTACATTAAATTACTGACGAGTACAAATTTCTGGTTAAATATTGTTAAAGAGATAGACAGTGTCTTTCTTCCGGACTTATTACCATATTTAATATTTCTGAAACTTACTCCCATAGCAGATAAAATGCTTTACGACGTCAAGGAATTAACCCTTGATTTCCGCGCATTACTCTTCGCAGAGCTTCTCGAGATAAAGGGGTTGCTTCTTCCTATCTCAAAGACGTAATGGTCGACGAAGAAGGGCACTGTTCATCGCGAAGTATAATGGAACACCACGCCACGACTATGGCGACTGTAAGATTTATGCCTTCCTTTATTTGGAAAAGTAATGAGCGGGTAGCAAAAGCGTTGTGTCATAATTCATCAAGCGATGCTTAAAACGCGTTAGTATGGCTGTGTTTGCTGAGATGAAGGTGAAACTTGGATCAAAGAAAGATTTTACGAATGTTCAAAATTTTATATAAATTTAAGGGTTATTGAAATTTAAGGATTAATTTAATAACATTCTAATACATTCATGACATAGAAAAAAATGAAATGTTTTAGAGTTTTCACCAATGATATCATTTTAATACCAAAGTATATCAATGCAGTACCACTCGAGACTGTACTGTTAAAAATGTTTGGAATTCTCCAACACTTCTACAATACAAGCGTAAGGTAAAATTGCAAACGCGGTATTGGAATAACGAAATTTCAATGCATGTATTGCAAGTGTTGTAAATCGTGAAGTCACCATCGAGCATTTCAGTACATGTATTGTAGCGTTTATAAGTGCACAAGAAATTAACAGAATTGATGGAATTCACGGAATGCAAGGGATTCAAGGAATTAAACGAATTCAAGGAATTCAAGGAATTCACAGAATTCGCGAAATTTATAAAATTCACGAAATACAAGGATTTCAAGGAATTCTTGGTATTCTTGGAATTCAATGAATTCTCGTAATTCACTGTATTCACGGAATTCAATGAATTCTCGTAATTCACTGTATTCACGGGATTCACGGAATTCTAGGAATTCACGAAATTTTAGGAATTCACGGAATTCTAGGAATTCATGGAATTTACGGAATTCATGGAATTCATTGAATTTACGGAATTCAAGGAATTCATTGAATTCACGGAATTCACAGAATTCACAGAATTTACTGAATTCATTAAATTCACGGAATTCACAGAATTCACGGTATTCATTAAATTCGCGGAATTCACAGAGTTCATGAAATTAACGGAATTCATGGAATTTGCAGCACTGATGGAATTCACTGAAATACCAATGCCAGAATTTGGAAACCACAACATTATGCATTGTAGCGTTACCTTACGTTTCGGAAATAAACTTCCAATGCATTTATTGGAAGCTTCCAACAGAAATTTGTAGCAGTGTGCTTTTTCTGCGTCTTATTTAAATACACTGGAACCTGGATTGAATTACGGCTTCGGGCATGGCCTGCAATTGGTCTTGAAGTTATTTCTAGGGCATGCAAACGTAAACAATATATACAATATATGTGCGTGAATACCCGTGCACTGCCCCTTTGTCTCTACGCTTCCGTTGTTTCGCGCATGGTTGTGGAAGCCTCTCTCGACCTCGCGAGCTCCTCGCTCACCACGAAACTGCGGGCCATCTTTTATAGGAATTATAAAATATTTTTTTTACAGTCCTTATTTTACAATTTATTTAACTAGTTGCTAAACTTATTTCAGAGAAGTAAGAAATTTATTTGAAAAGTAGTAAAACATGCTAATTACGTTTTAGTTACGATATTCATTACGGAATATTGAGTGACTAATAATAGAGTACTCTTTAAATTTGAATGAGTATAAAACTACTAACTGAAATAGTGCGAACTCGTTTATCAATTGATTTATTAGAATTGAATGGTTGGGTATGAGAAGGGACCTTGTGTTTTCAGAAGTCAGTTTTTTTATTTTTGTGTATATAACTTCATAAAAAACAAGGGATAAACAAGTGACTTCTGAATTCTCTTGTGATAAAGCTCCTTCCGGTTTAACGAATACATTCTCATCACGTGCCTCACGTGTTGCAATCGATTAAAGTATGTTCAAAGCGCAAAGTTGTTTTGGATTACGTGGAACTATATTATACGTCACATGTATGTTATATTAATTGCTGTACATACGCGCGGCACTACTTATTCGGATATTGTAGAATAAAATAGAAAGTGGCAGATTTGTCGGTGATAACACTTCAAGTCACAGAACCTCTAAACGACGAAATATTTTTTTTAGAGGAAACTAGGTGACGCGTATATTTTCGATTTGAAAAAAAGGGATTTCACGAAGTTAGGGATATTTGAATCTTGACATTTATTTTTCAAAAAATCAGGAATTTTTTATCAAATTCTATAGTTTATGACCTAATTCATATACATACATTTTTGTACTGCTCCTGGTGAATTTTACTGATAGGATACCTTTCTTATATTAGCAAAAAACCTAAATTAGAAAAATAATTCTCACGTGATCTACTACGATACGCTGTAGTGAGTAAATTTAGTTAGAACATAGTATAGAATCGGTAACCGCAAACACAAATAAAACATTGTTCTTGCTTATGAATCTCCTCTGAAATACATTAGACTATTCAGTGCTGAATTAACCATAGTAGACCAAGGTAGGTCCTGGCCTAGGGGCGTCAATTAAAGTTCAAAATTATGCTACCGGGAATTAGGGGCCCAGTGGGCCCCGTTCACATTTGTAACTCTTACTTTTACAAAAAAGAGACAGAGTATTGCATTTCACGCCAAGCGAAGCGAAATTTGCGTCCATGCAGATGCAGTGTCAGATGATCAAAATAGTTATCCGCGTATATGCGCATCCGCTGTCACCACTGTACGATTGTGAAACGCATTAACCTAACCTCAAATGTCAGACGTGATGAACTTGTATCGTGTGCACAAAGGAGACAAACGTTTTTTTATCCTAGATACACAATATACTATTAAATCAATTTTTGTAATAGATCATTACTATACATTTATCAAGAGCAAAATTAATAAGTATCAAATTATAATCGTTTTCAATAAAAGTATTAATGTTGCTAAAAATGTACAATTTATTATGAAAAATGTCTCTTCGATCTTATTTAAACAAAAAGCCAAATTCATGTTGCTAAAAAAGTACAATTTATTATGAAAGATGTCTTTTCGATCTTATTTAAACAAAAAACCATTCGGGCCGGGCTGGGTGTTGATAATAGTCTTTTGTTTTGCTTCGGATCACGTTGCACCCAGTGATCAAAGCCTGAAATAGATATTTAAAGGTTAGTAACGATTTTAAATAATAATTTCATCAATATTATATTCTCATATTTTAATCTACAAAATTCCTGAAAAAAAACAAGAATCTCACGGTTAAAGGACTACAAACTCTCCATTCAAATTAAAAAAAAATCGAAATGAGAAAAGAATAAAGGAAAACAAGGCAATCTTCAAATTTCCCTTCTCCTTCTTTTTCTCGTGTTTAAATTTTTGAAAATGCTGAAACTTTTTTAATTTCGATCCAAAACTTCAAAGCTGATAGTAGACGCTTTGAGGGAGTCCTTTAATGAATTATCAGGAGGTGAAACTATAGGGCAACACAATTGCGACATAGAACACGATACGTTAGAAAACCCGGTTGAGAGAGTATGTGTCTCTGAGATTAGGGATATAATTATGAACTTAAGTAATGGTAAGGCTTGCTGGGGCAGACAGTACCAACGCTGAAATGCTTAAATACGGTGGCGAGTACATACCTTACAAGTTGTGCGAGTTGATAAATTTATGTATCGAGATGGGAGAACTTCCAGACGACTGGAAAAGGCAATGATTGTCCCAATATACAAAAGAAAGGGAAATAAAAGCAACTGCAATAATTACAGAGTGATTAGCTTACTATGTACCGTAAGTAAAATATATTCGAAAATAATTATTCACAGGGCAACAAAAATAACAACAAAAAAAGATGTGGGAAGTCCAAAGTGGATTTATGTCAGGAAGATCATGTACGGATAAAATATTTAGCTTAAGGCAGATCACAGGAAAATGTTTGAGAGCGAATAAAAAGTTTTCTGTGAATTTTATGACATAGGAAAAACGTTTAACATGATAGTGAGTTTACTACTCCTGAAAACTGTCTTAAAAAGACTTTTTTGATACAACTCCGGAAAAAAGTCAATGTTTCGTGGCTGTATAGAGGCACGTGATGCACCCAACTTCAGGGGGCTAGACTAACCGTAAAAAAAGTAAGGGAAGCGTGAAAAAGGCTGAAGACGAATGCCTGATTGATGCATTTATTGATTAAATTTGTTTAAAAAATTTTTTTAATTTCTCAACTTATTATGAATATTCCTGAAATTGTCATGAAGTTCCTACCTGAAAGGATTGGCATTGAAAAAAACGAATTTTTCTGCCGACAAATGCCCGAGTAATGAATTCGCTTATTAAAATCGTTTAACAAAATCATAATATTAATTAACAAATGATTAATTTTGCTAAAATTATCATACATTTGCTAATTAAAAAATTGACATCGAAAAAAAAACGAATTTTTCTTTCGAAAAATGCCTTTATTATCATATAGTTTCCATTCAAATTTCTTGCAATATAACTTTAAAAAACGTAAAATTATGGATAATCGTGGAAAATATTCTTTCAACAAATAATTTGTCGATTAAAAATTTTTTTGTTTATCATATAATATTGGAACATCTTCATCTAATGTTACTCTATGTAACTTAGGCGATTTCAACCATTTCCCTGTTATTGACGAGCACCAGGAACGTCAAATAGACAAAATGGCTATTTTTTTCATCATATTTGTTTATTTATAAAAAAATTGAAAGCCTCATTTAAAACTCAGATTTGGAAACTCTCTGAGAAATCTTATCAACTTTTTTTGACAATTTTGTTGTCGAGATTGGTCAATAGTTGTGGGATGTACATTATTTTGAACCAAAAAAGTAATTTTTCCCACTGTGAGACACGTCCTGCAAACATCACGCTCAACATCACACATCCCTTGGTGCACAATTTACTATTATTAAACGTTAATAATAATTTGTACTAAGAATTACAAAAAAATGTATGTTCTATATAATTCTTGGATAGGTTGTGGTGAATCAAAAATGAAAAAGTTGAAAGTTAAAAAGGAGTATTCAACGATTGCGTAAGCAGTTTGAAGAAAAAATATCGCTGCTCGTGTTATATTCTTTCAAATATCGAAAAATGGCAATTTTTTACATTTGGGTTAGTTTGTCTCGAAATTCTGACGTCTAGGAAGAATTTGGACAATGACTTCGTTTTTAGGATATCAAAGTCCTTTGGGATCACCTAGTCCGGTCTTTGGGTACACATTTCGTTGGCCTATGGAATTTTTAAATTTGGATGTTTCCTCAAATGAGTCTATGTCCCCGTTATACGCAGCTTGTCAAGTTGGGCTTACTCAATACATTTTTCTGCTTGTAGTATTCCCTACCTTTTCAAGAAAAAAATTTGCTAGCCGCGCGGGCTCTGGTGGATCTCGCGCTTCGCGCTCGGTATTTATACTTACCCCGCATTTGTGCCCAGACCTTTTAAAATTAAAAGTCAAAGCATCGATTCCTGTATTTTGGTGATTGTGAATTCTCTTTTGTTAAAGGTTCTTTGGTCATAACGGACACGTTCGCGAACACGATCACGTTCAGGAACACGATCATGTTCACGAACACGATCATATCTCGTGATTTGCACATCATTTTGTCCGACATGCGAACTTTTCTTCATTATGTTCAACTCTATTATATTAAATGTATATTATATTGATGTATGTACCATTGATATAATTTATCATTGTTAGCCATAATTTTTATTCTCAGATAGCCTGAAAAATTTATCATTTAAATAAACTTATAATATTACAATCCATAATATTAAATGATATTGAAAAAGACGTATTTTCATGGTCTTTTTTCATAATTCAAAACAGTGCGCATCCTATAAAAAAAAATTTTGTTATTGAACATTTTATTACATCTTGTATCTTTTTCCATAAATTCAATTTGTTTATTTTCAGTTTTATTTTTTACGATTTCAAAAAAAAATGCGCATCCAGGGGTCACGTGGTTCTAAGCTTTGCAGATATTATTCAGGCAAAGAATGTTGGTAAATAAAATGTTAATGTAGCTTGTTTCGTTCTTCCAAAAATTTCATTTTATTATTTATAATGCATTTTTTTGAGAAAAATGTATGACATATATTTTGACTTTTTTGTTTGAACAACTTTTGTCTATTAATTTTTTGTTAGTTACTTGTGTGGTTTTTCCACAAATTTAATTTTTTTATTTTTGATGTTATTTTTTACGACTAAAACAAAAATTAAGCGTCCCATCAAGAAATGATTGATAACAAATTTGTAGATCCTTTATGGTTGAACAACATTTGTCTATTATTTTTTTTCGTACCTTGTGTCGTGTTTTCAACATTTTTTACTGTTATTTTTTCCGATCAAAACAAAAATTACGCGTCCTGTTAAAAAATTAATAATCACAAATTTATAGTTCTTTATGGGGTAAACAGCTTTTGTTTGTTAATTTTTTTCTTAGCTTGTATCGTTTATCGAAAAATTAATTTTTGATTCTGTTTTTTACGAATAAAGCAAAAAATACACGTCCTATAAAAAAATGATTACCAAAAAAATGTGTAGATCTTTTTTAGATGCACAATTTTTGTTAATATATCTTTCCACGATCATGTAAAACCAGTACCTTCTCATTATGATAAAAATGTAAAAATCAGAAGAAAAAGTACGTACTTTCGTAAATTTCGAATTTTTTCCTAAAATTGTTCGCGTCTCAATTTCAGGTCACTACCCTTTTAAAACATATAATATACGATATGTAAGTTTTTTTTCTGCTAACGTCGTATCAAGTGATTCAATTATTTCCTATTTAAAATATAGGTGTCTCACCTTGAGCTTTGCGATGTACTGTCGTGAGTGACAGTAAAATCCGACTTTAGTATTTTTTGTAATCGAGTTCTGTTGTCCTGATTCAGTTCTAATTCATTTCTCAAACATTTTGTACGTAGTAGAGAACAGATTTATCTATCTTGAGCTTTGGTTAATCAATCGTCACTGTACAGTATGTGTGAAAATCTGAATAAATCATGCACGAATAAGCAGCAAAAAATCGATCTCTTCGCTATTATTATTCGAAAATAAGTCTTGTATGGTTTTCTCAACATTCGTACGTGTAATTCAAGAATAGAAATACAGCAGTGTAATTTGAAGCTGTTCTTCCGCAAACTGTAGTGTACCACCTTGCATTTCTCACCCAATCCGGTAGACAGAGGACATCTATGTATCAATATTCATCAGGGTCCTATGTTCGGCTGGCTCAAATT
>CAKNWU010168332.1:0-12994 GCA_932072015.1 Andricus quercustozae | reverse complement strand
AACTCATCTCCCTTTTCCTCTCTTCAAACTTCCATGCCCTCTTTTGCCCTAGTACTTAATTCATCACGTTGCCCTTTTTCTCCCCATGTATCCTACAGTTTACCTCTAGCGTTCACCTTATATTTCTTGCAACGTCTCAAACTCTTCTCTTCTCTTTTATCCTCATATGTTCTATTGAATAATATCGACTATATCAACGCGTGATATCGACCCGTGAAGCGTCTTTTTGAATTCTTTTTCTTATATGTGCTCTATGAACTCAATTTTGCAAGGTATATTCCAAAATACATTCCAAATATATAAATTACTTGAATTTATCTAAGTTTAAACCTTCCAGGCCATTATTTTCTTCTTTTCTCCACTGTTCTAAACCCAATAATCTTTTTCTGTTCTACATTTACACTGAACTCTTTCTCATCTATTTATTCCTATAACCATATTTGGGAAACCAGCTTCGCCTGAAGAAGATGCGATTTTCATACCTGGGACATTGTTTCAATCTCGTGTTCTTGAGAGGCTTACTACAGGCACCATAAAATACTGGAGAAATAAAACTTCTCCGAAGAAGATGCGTTTTTCACACTTGAAGCATTGATTTAATCCCCGAAGAAAATGTGTTTTTGACACCTGAGGCATTCATTCAATAACGTGTTCTCGAAGAACCCTCTACAGTGACAGTAAAGTACCGTAAAAATTAGACTCGCCTGAAGAAGAAGTGTTGTGTATACCTAAAGCAGGCCTGTCCAGACTGGGGAAAAAGACTCATTCACCAAATGTTCGAGTTCCACCACTACCGACCTCTTCTCGGGTCCAGAGGATTGGGGGATAATCGCTCTCGTGAAGTTGAATGAGTAGAGGTCGGTGGTGGTGGAACTCGAACATGTGCTAAATGAGTCTTTTTCCCCAGTCAGCTACCCTGACTACCGCCTGACCTAAAGCATTAGCTCAATCCCGTATCCTCATTGAACATACACCAGGGACCCTGAAGTACTGTAAGAACCAGACTTGCCTGAAGATGCGTTTTTTACACGTGGGGCCTTGGTTTGATCTCGTTTCCTCGAGGAACTTACTTTAGGGACTCTAAAGTACTTTCAAAACCAGACTTTCCCGAAGAAAATGTGTTCATCACACCTGGGGCATTGGTAGCGTAAAAATTAGACTCGCCTGAAGAAGTGTTGTTTACACCTGAAGCACTGGTTCAATCTCGTATCCTCATGGAACATACACCAGGGACCCTAACGTAATATCAAACCCAGACTTTCCCGAAGAAAATTTGTTTTTCACACCTGGGGCATTAGCTCAATTTCGCTTCCTTGAGGAATTTATTTCAAGGGCCATAACGTATTATAAAAACCGAACTTCCCCGAAGAAAATTTGTTTTTTACACCTGAAACATTAGGTCATCTCGTGTCTTCTAGGAACCCACTACAATGCCTTTGAAGTACCGTAAAAATTAGACTCGCCTGAAGAAGTGTTGTTTACATCTGAAGCATTGGTTCAATCTCGTATCCTCATGGAACATACACCAGGGAGCCTGAAGTACTGTAAAAACCAAACTTCCCAGAAGATGTGTTTTTTACACCTGGGGCGTTCGGTCTCGTTTCCTCCAGTAACCCTTTCCAGGAACATTAAGGTACTTTGAAAACTAAAATTTCCCCATAAAAATGTATTTTGTCACTAATGGGGCAATGCCTCAATCTCGTGTCCTCAAGTAACTTACTTCAGGGATCCTACGGTACTGTAAAATCTAGACTTACCCGAAGAAGAGGTATTATTTACACCTGGGGCATTGGTTCCATCTCTTTTCATCGATAAAAGCTCAATCTCGTTTCCATGAGAAACTGACTCCAGAAAAATTGAAGTACCGTAAAAGCCAGAATTCCTCAAAGAAGAGGTGTTTCAGATACCTGACACATTCATTCAATCTCGTGTCCTCGAGGAGGAACTTTTGAGCAAGTATTTGAATTTCCATCCCGAAAATATGAATTTTTAACAAAAAAGTAAATTTTTAATGAAATACTTGATTTGGCAACCAATAGTTGAATAGCAGTCTACCCAGAAGTATAAACTTTTCAAAACAAAATTTACAAATAAGGACGAAAGAAGAGGTGTGGTAGGTAGTCTAAATAGAGAGAACATGAAGGTGTTCATGAAATCGTTACCGTCGGCTTGGGGAAGCGAGGGATCAGCACACTCCAAATTCAAGACCAGGTTAATCGACCGTGAAAAAAGGTCTGAGTTCGAATTCAAGACAACTGCGGTCTGAATATTACTTACAGTTTCTACTTAGTTCAATTCTCGTTGAATTTCATCCAATCAATTGTACATCGAGTTGAATATCAGCGCAAAAGGCAATGCGAGATAATTTATCGCCGTTAGTATCAAAAGGATCATTCCCCGAACGATTTATCCCGACGCTGCAGGAAGAAATACGTCATCCGACTCGTCACTTCCCACAACACCAGAAGTTGATCGAGTCTGGGAAATCACTTCACCAAGCACCGAAAGCGAAAGAAACACTGAATTTTCGAATAACGCAAATACTTGGATGTACTGGGAAAGCACACTTCAGTTTTAACTGATCAAACAATCCGCTACACCAGCCTGCAATTTGGTTGTTGCTGAACTGAGAAGCTCAAAGCTCCGAACCTACTCAACAAAGGAGCTTCACGCTTCTACCTGAGTCTCAACTCGAACGAAAAGGATAGCACTTGGCACTGAAAAACAAAGAGAAAACCTTCAAGAAGAATGAGAATTGGGCTGAAAAACATCTGATTACCAATGAAACCTGAAGGTCATTCAAAGAGTGTATGGAGAGTATCAGATAGATGTAGCAGATGAATTGAAGATAAGGGAAACTAGCAAGAGAATGTGGCAAAGTTTTTTGGGGAAGGTGGATTAGGTGAGTGCTTGTATCAGCTTTGTAGAAGAGATAACGAATAGTTTGGCTGTGAAGAAATTGAAGACCATATATGAAAGAAGCTTAGAAGCACCAGCCTAATAGTTACAAAAAATTTTTAATAATAAGTTACTTTCTACTTTTAACTTGATTACCCAATTATTTCGTAGGCGTTATCAGATTGTTTCTTACGCAAAAGATTCCGTATTCCTTTTAAAATTTAGTTTATGGACGGTTCAACTGAATGTTCAACAAACATTTTTGTTTGTTCTATTAGTAATGACTCCAGCAGATATGAAAACTTAAGATATTAAGAATCTTTGCCCCTCCACTCAGTTGTAAATAATCTATGAAAGCAGCCGCTTCTAAAAAAATTCTTCATCTCCGCATCATTAGTCTTGAGTTCTCTATCGTTATCTCTGCTCGTATCTAGAAACAATGAAAATCGTCACTCTATTCTTTGCCTGTGTGGCGTTGTCCAATTTTGCAAGTATGTTTACCTAACATGATATCAAACATTGTTATTCATCTGAATTTACAAGTTTACTTCTAAATAAACTTTGTAACCTTCATAATTTGAACTTTGGAATCAATATTTGCATTTAGTGCCGCCTTTGAGCATCAAAATCTTGTAGCATATGGAAACTAAAAAAATTGAGATTAATGCAATTGCATGAATCTCCATTTTGAAATTGGCATCTAAGTGTACAATATAATATTTACAGATAAGAATTTTATTTTTTTTATTCGTATTTTCATTTAGTGACACTTCGTCAAGTTTGAATCTTGTAACATATGGAAATGAAAAAATGAGGATTGACGCAATGATTAAGTTTATTTATGAATATTATTCTAAAATTTGTCTTCTAATTATACCATATAAAATTCACAATTAGAATTTGATTTAAACATTTTTTAAGATAAATATTTTCATTTAGTGCCACGTTACCAGTTTCAACTCATGTAACATATGGAAAAAAATGACAAACCTTATCAAAATAAGGTTATGACACAATTCGTAGGAATTTTCAGGACCTGCAACTACTTTTTAAATTTCGTTCTTCGTCTTACGCCGTTCGGTTCAATATTTGAATCTTCGATTTTCTGCATAGTACTTTCGATTAATAAAATCAACATGACAAGTCCGATCAACAAATTATCAGAAGAAAAATTGTAGGACTTTTTAACATATGAAATTGATCTCTAAAACTTTTTCTCTTATTTTGTGTCGTTTGGTTTAAAATTTGAATGTTGGATTTCCCAGAGTTTTTCAATAAATAAAACGAGAATGAAAAGTAATATTTATAAATGGTTGAAGAAAATTTTGTAGGACTTTTCAGAAGCTGCAATTCATCCTCAAATCTTTTTTCCGCATCTCACGTCCATTGGCTCAAAATTTGAGTTTTTGATTTTTTTTCAAATTATTTTCGAAGAATAAGACCAAAATATCAAGTCTTATCAAAAAGTGGTTCAGTGAAAAATTATAGTTCTTTTCAAAAGCTTTATTACAGCATGTTTTAGTGTTTTCATGAATCTTCATCTTGAATTTAACTTCTGAATGTAGAACACAAAATGGATACGGAAATTGAAAAAGTAGTGGCTGACGCAGTTTCATTATTCCTGATTTTTGGTTTAACTTCAAAACGTACACTGTAATATTTATAAATGTTCATTTAAAGATTTTGAAAAATTAACATTTTCATTCAGTGCCAGAATGAAATCGTGTGACACAGGGAAATTAAAAAATATAGAATAACACAATGTTTTAGTTGTTCATAAATATTGAACGTGACTTCTGAATGTACAATATAACATTTAAAACTAAATTTGCATTTCAAATTTATTACAAATAAATATTTCCACCTCGTGCAATGTTGCCCGAATTTAATCTTGTAGCATATGGAAATAAAATATGAAGATTAACGAAATGTTTTAGTTTCTTCGCAAATCCTAATCTTAATCCATAGTGTTCATCATTTGTTTTTCAGTGAGGTGAAAGTGGAAGTGAAGTACATAGGCTACATAATGAACCCCCTTATGAAACGAAATTTTGATGAGATATCCAGTATACAAAAGTGTCATAAATGTCTTTTTTATAGAAATGGGTGCTAGATGTGATGATGGTGGAGCTGGTCGCGGTGGTCCTGCTTCTCGAAATCCCCAAACAGGTAATGCTAATTCTCTATCCTGTTGCCTAACTGCTTATCTCCTGACTAACAGCTATTTTTTACTGTACACATATTTCCTTAATCTCTTTTCCACCGAAGTCGGTGCTAGGATCAATGGTGGTCCAGCTGGTCGTGGTAGAGGTGGTACTGCACTTCAAAATACCCAACCAGGTAATGCTAATCCTCCATCCCGCGGCCTAAGTGCTTATCTCCTGACTAACAGTTATTTTTCCAGTGTACACTTTCATAATTCACTTTTTGCAGTTCTCCGTCCTTGGGCTGACCATGCTCATACTCATCCTACTGCAATTCAAAATACTGATGCTAGACATCCAGACATGTATATAAAAAGAGTGTTAGATGGCCATAAAGCAGATTGGCATTTGCTGAAAGGAGACCTCTTACCTAATTCAAACATTGCGTCATGCAATGGTCCACACGGATACGCTATTGTTGATGTTATCGATAGCCCACGTTTATATGCATGTATTAAACCCAATATGTTTCATGATCAGGATAGAGACAGGGACCATTATGGTGATGTTCCAGTATTTCTCGCTAAGTTATTCCGACCAGGCAGGCCTGAATTGGAAGCCGATCTTGCGCCTAACGATGAAAGGTCAAGACTCGACCGCGATGGACATCTATATCATGGTGATCATCAAACTAGGATGCTAGGCTCGCAACGAGTTGGGCACGTTCGTTATATAAAGTCTGATCCACTTCATCCCATTGATGTTGAAGGAGACTTATATCACTTCCCGGAAACAGAGGAACAGAGATTGCACCGAATCCAAGAGAATCGATTAAATGAAGCGATCCTTGCCGAACTGATGAATAATAAATGAAGAAATTGTAGAGTACAATTTTTAAATCAACAGTGAATAAAACACAGTATTTCAAGAAATGACTATATTTCTTATAACATCCACCCCTACATTCGGACTTTGTATAAACCTGCATGATCCGTACCGATAAGGTACCAAACGGTCGTTGCTATCAGCGGTGGCCAAACTATATGACCCTATGGGGTGGTTGGCTCCCGTTGTGATCATTGCTAAGATTTTGCTTCAGCAGAAACAGCCAGTTACTTTGCCAGTGTTTTTTTGTTAACCGAGTTTCCACAATCCAAACTACTTTGGCATCCGCTTCCTGGAATCGCATTTCATCTAGACAAAACCCAGCTGAGACCGGTTTCAGAAAATTTGGTCCTTACTCACTTGACTGCCGCTGAGACTAATACCGCTGAAAAGGAGAGTGATTGGCAATCTAGGTTGCTTTCACGAGAATCATCCTGGGCTCGCTTGCTTCGCTTAACCCTTTTCTTGATCGTGATGGCATTGTCCGTTTTGGTGGCCGGTTGCGTCATTAAAAGTAATTTGCTTATCAAGAATCCCCCGCAATTTTGCCTAAACATAGGGTATCAACTCTCATACTAGAACAATTTCATCGCAATTTGTTACACGCCGGGATTCAGCTAACCTAAAAACTCAGAAACGCCCGAAATGATGTTAGGACAATTGTCAATGGCTGTATAGTGTGTGCCGCGATAAAGCTAAAATGGACCCTCAACTTATTGGTGACCTTCCAACTCCAAGATTCACTCCATCACGTCCTTTTTCTCATACTGGATTCGATTATGCAGGTCCTTATCTGGTTCGCTCAACTTCAGGTCGCGGAATAAAGTCGCATAAGGCTTGGATCTCAATTTTCGTTTGCTTCTGTACCAAGGCGATACATCTCGAATTAGTTCACGATTATAGTACTGCCTCTTTTACAGCGGAATTCTGACGCTTTACCTCACGCCGAGGAATTCCTACTGATGTGTACAGCGATAATGGTCCGAATTTTCGCGGTGCAGATTGAGGGCTTTCGCAAGCTTTCCGGACTCTGCAGAATGATTCAAATTTAGCTTTTCATTTCGCCTCAGATGGCACAACTTGGTATTTTATCCCTCCCATCGCACTCAGTGACTGTATCTTCTCAATTATCAACCCCACGAAAACGCTATGAACAAACTTGACTAAAAATCGTCTACGAAAAGGCAATAACTGGGAGCCAACGCTGTCTAGACCTTATTTGGTCCGCTCTTATCTAATCTAATTTTTTTTCGTCCGCTTTTGCTATCAGCGCCTCACATAACAAATTTAGACAAAAAGATGAAGAAGTGATTGTGAGATTCATAACATGGTTGTATAAATGAATGAATGGGCAAGAGTTGAGTCTAATACAAAATTGAGTTAATAAACAACTGTAGCAAGAAGTGGATTGGGTGACGAGCTAAGAGGCGGGATCTATTAGGTAAATAAGAAGAACGGAATGTGCGGGACTTTTGAATGGGAGAAGAAAAAATGGGGTGAATGGAGAGGATGAGAAGGATGTAAAAGAGGAATTGAAGATAAGGGAAACTAGGAAGAGACAGTGGCAAAGATTGTAGGGGAAGGTGGATTAGGTGAGTAGTTGAAAGAAGTGATGTGTGCTGGAAGATGGAAGTGAGTGGCCTGAAAGCAAGAATGTGAAAAATGGTAATGGCAATCTGAATCAATCTGAAAAATGGATGAAAATAAATATAGACAGGAACGCAGTCAAAGAAATGATTACTGAATAAATCTCGAAAGCAATCAGTTTTTTAACAACAATGTATGCATGATCTCGTGAACAAGATTTTTAAAAAGGACATTTTTTTATTGATTTCAGGCATTTCACTTTGAAATAGGGCGACATGATAATGTCGGTGTTTTGATCAAATTTGTAGAAGAGATAACGAATAGTTTGGCTTTGAAGAAATTGGTGACCATGTATGAAAGGAGCTAAACATAACCAGCCTAATAGTTGTAAAAAAAAATTGAAAATAATAAGTTGCTTTCTTCTTTTAACTTTATTGCCCAATTATTTCGTAGGTGTTATCAAATTTTTTCTTACGAAAAAGATACCGTATTCCCTTCACAATTTATTTTATGGACGGTTCAACTGAATCTTGAACAAACATTTTTGTTGGTTTTATTACTAATGAATCCAACTGATATAAAAAATTCAGATATGGAAAATGTTTGCCCTACCACTCAATAGTAAATAATCTATAAAAGCAGCCGCTTCTGACAAAATTCTTCCTCTTCAGCATTAGTCTTGAGTTAATTATCGTTATCTATACGCGTATCTGGAAACAATGAAGATCGTCACTCTATTATTTGCCTGCATAGCTGTGCTTAATTCATCAAGTATGTGTACCAAACATAATATAAAAAATGGTTAAGAATTTCAATTTTCAATTTTACTTCTAAATGTACAATGTAACTTTCATAATTTAAACTTTGGAATCTATATTTGCATTGAGTCCCGCGTTTCCACAACAAAACCTGGTAGCATATCGAAACTAAAAAATTGAGATTAACGCAATTTCATGAATTTCAATCTTGAAATTTTCTTCTAGGTGTACAATATAAAATATACAAATTTAAATTTGAAAGTTTTTCTTCAATTAATATGTTTATTTAGTGCCACGTCGCCAGATTGGAATATTGTAACATATGGTAATAAAAAAAATGGACACCAACGCAATTCCATAACTCTTAATCCAAAAGTTGTTTTCTGATTCTACAATATAATATTCACAATTAAAATTTGATTTGAAATTTTTTTAAGATAAATATTTCCATGTAGTGCCACGTTACCAGATCCAACTCTTGTAACATAGGGAAACAAGAAATGATGATTAATAAATATTTTATTTTGTTAATGAATATCAATCTTAAATTTAAACTCTAAATCTGATGTATAAAATTTACATCTAAAATTTGCATTGAAATTTTTTTTTAAATAAATATTTCCATTACGTTGCCAGATTGAAACACTGTAACATATGAAGTCTTCAATCAATTTCAATAAATACATTACAAACGAGGAATTCTGTCACAAAATAGTTTCAAAATAGTTTAAAGAAGTGTTGTCGGAATTTTTAAACGCTTAAATTCCTTCAAAAATAAATAAATAAGAACCAAGTTGACAAATCATATCAAAATATAGTTAGAATACATTTTGTGGGAATTTTCGAGATCTGCAATTCATCGTCAAATCTTTTTTCCGCATCTCACGTCCTTTGGCTCAAAATTTGAATTTTCTATTTTTTTCATAGTTTTTTTGATAAATAAAATCTAGATGACAAGTCCTATCAAAAAATAGTTCAAGAAAACATCATAGGACTCTTCAAAAGCTATAATTACTTCCTATGACTTCTTCCCATATTTTGCGTCGATTGGCTCAAAATTGGAATTTTCTATCTTTTTTCAAAGTATTTTCGAAAAATAAAACCAAAATATCAAGTCTTCTCCAAAAATTTTTCAGTGGAAAATTATAGGACTTTTCGAAAGCTGCCGTTCTTCTTTTAGACTTTTTTACTTGGCTGTCTGATTTTTTGGATTTCAAAAAACAACGTTTCTCTTTTCTCAATTTTTTTTCATATCGGGCGTTATTTGACTTGCAATTTTCATTTTCGATTCTTTTTTTAAATTCTTTGAATGCTATAACTCTAATAATTTTTCTGTTATCGAAAAAAGTCATAGAGATAATCTGTTCGGGTTTCTGAGTACTTTCTTTCTCTTAGGGCCTAAATACTTCCAGCTCGTGCCATTTTGTCAGTTGTTTGTCAGTGAGGTGAAAGTGGAAGTGAAGTACAAAGGCTACATGATGAACCCCCTTTATGAATCGAAATTGTGATGATATATCCAGTGTACAAAAGTGTCATAAATCTCTTTTTTACAGAAATCGGTGCTAGGGGTGATGATGATGTAGCTGGTCGCGGTAGCGGTGGTCCTGCTTCTCGAAATCCCCAATCAGGTAATGCTAATGCTCTATCCCGCTGCCTAAGTGTTCAACTCCTGACTAACAGATATTTTTTTACTGTACATAAATTTCCTGAATCTCTTTTCCACAGTAGTGGGTGCTAGGAATAATGATGATCCAGCTGGTCGTGGTAGACGTGGTACTGCATTTCGAAATACCCAACCAGGTAATGCTAATGATCCATTCCGCTTCCTTAGTGCTTATCTTCTAACAGTTATTTTTCTAGTCTACTCAAATTTCATGAAACTCTTTTTCACAGAAGTCGGTGCTAGAAATGATGGTGGTCCAGCTGGTCGTGGTAGAGGTGGTGCTACATTGCTAGATACCCTACCAGGTAATGCTAATGATCCATTCCGCTTCCTTAGTGCTTATCATCTAACAACTTTTTTTCTACTCTACTCAAATTTCATGAATCTCTTTTTCACAGAAGTCGGTGCTAGGATTAATGATGATCCAGCTGGTCGTGGTAGACGTGGAACTGCACTTCGAAATACCCAACCAGGTAATGCTAATGATGCATTCCGCTGCCTTAGTGCTTATCTTATAACATTTATTTTTCTACTTCACACAAATTTCATCAATCTCTTTTTTACAGAACTTGGTGCTAGGATTAACAGTGGTCCAACTGATCGTGGTAGAGGTGGTACTGCACTTCAAAATACCCAACCAGGTAATGCTAATGATCCATTCCGCTGCCTAAGTGCTTATTCTCTGACTAACAGTGATTTTTCTACTGTACGCAAATTTCATGAATCTCTTTTTTACCCAAGTCGGTGCTAGGAATGATGGTCGTCCAGCTGGTCGTGGTAGAGGTGGTACTGCACTTCGAAATACCCAACCAGGTAATACTACTGATCCTTTCCGCTGCCTTAGTGCTTATCTTCTAACAGTTATTTTTCTACTCTACACAAATTTCATGAATCTCTTTTTCACAGAAGTCGATCCTAGGAATAATGGTAGTCCAGTTGGTCGTGGTAGAGGTGGTACTACATTGCTAGATACCGTACCAGGTAATGCTAATGCTCCATCCCGCTGACTAAGTGCTTACCTCCTGACTAATAGTTATTTTGTCAGTTACACAAATTTCATAATTTACTTTTTGCAGTTCTCCGGGCGTGGGCTGATCACGCTCATACTCATACTACTGAAATTCTAAATAATAGTGATAGACATCCAGAGATGCATATAAAAAGAGTGGTAAATGGCAGTTTAGTAGATTGGCATTTGTTAAAAGGAGATCTCGTACCCAATTTAAACATTGTGTCATGCAATGGTCCACATGGATACGCTATTGTTGACTTCGTTGATAGCGAACGTTTATATGCATGTATCAAACCCAATATGTTTCATCGAGAGGATAGAGACAGGGAGCATTATGGTGGTGTTCCAGTATTCCTCGCTAAGGTATTGAGACCAGACATGCCTGATTTGGAAGCCGATCTTGCGCCTAACGATGCAAGGTCAAGACTCAACCGTGATGGACATCTATATCGTGGCGAACATCAAACCAGGATGTTGGGCTCGCGACGAGTTGGGCACGTCCGCTATATAAAGTCCGATCCACTTCATCCCATTGATGTTGAAGGAGACTTATATCATTTCCGGGAAACAGGGGAACAGAGAACCTGAACGATCAGTACAGATAAGGTACTTTGCACGCCAGAAAAGTATTGAACAAAGTATTTCAATTACATTAGAATTACTTTAAACATTCTTTTAAGGTGGATCTGAAATTTATTTCAGAGGGTTAATGATCCATAACAGACAAATTCTTAACCAAATTGGTTTAGTTGTTATTAGGCAGCATGGAATGATTTTCAGCTAAACAGTCGTATTTCTAACCAAAATAGATCTATTTTCTACCAAAAGAGATGAATTTTCAACCAAGAAATAGTATTCAGTCCAGAATGAGAAAAATTATCAACCATGTTATGATTCGAGGGGAAAACCATGTAAGAATACAAAATATAAATTTTCAGTAACTATTTATTTTTTCGATTTAGTTGTTTGATTGATTTTTGCAAATTGTAGATGCGTCAAGAAAGTATCTAGAGAGTTTTTGAAAAAGCTTTTCAATTTTGCAAGATTCGAAGTTTAGAAAAAAATTTGCGTCTGCTTAAAAGATATCTGAAAACTGTAGAAATTTAGATGTAATTCAAAAAGTATTCATAAATCTAAAAAATCTTACAAAATTAAAAAATTTGATTTACAATCTTTAAATCCTAATTTTCAGCTTTCCCAGGAATGGTAAAAACATTATATTTTTTTTCATCTTGAAACCTTTCAATATCCTGAAAAAAATTCTAACTTTTATCACGAAATTTTGAAAAATTTAAATTTTATATACAATTTTCTGTAATTTTCAATTTTTTGAAAATATTTTTAAAGATTTAAATATCTTCGAAAATGGTTTTAATGCTTCCTGAAATTTCCAAAAAATCTCTCAGTATTTAAAAAATGCTTAAAAATCTTACAAATCCGAATTTTTCCGTGGATGTTAAAAAAATATTTTAGTTATTTTTCAACTTTTCAAAATATTGGTTTCTATTAGTTCACTTGGTATGTAAGTATTTCAAAAATGGAAGAAATTGAATTAAAAAATCGCTCAAACCGAGGAATTTTTAAACTATGTTTTCAAACTTGAAGAATTTTCAATTGTTCTTCTTAAAACTTAAAGAATTTTAAATAAAATTTCGTTCAAATTAAGAAATTTACAAACTATATATTTCATAAATTTGAGAATTTTCAATTGATACTTTTCAAAAGTATAGAACTTTAAATTATAAATCATTAAAAATGAAGATTTGCTTATTTAAAAAATTGAGAATAAGCAGTTATTCACGGTTGAGATTTCACAATTTTATTTCTGTAATTTGATGATGAATATTCGAATATTCGTAAAATTGAACAAGTTTTTAATTGTAGATCCTCAAGCTTCAACTATTTCCAAAAAATCATTAAAAATTGCATCATTTCTATTGTACACATTAATTACTGAAGAACTTTCAATTGCAAATATTAAAAATTGAAAATTTTTCCATTGTATATCTACAAAATTCAACTAGATATTAAAAAAAAAAAAAAAAAA
>CAKNWU010168121.1:0-16373 GCA_932072015.1 Andricus quercustozae | reverse complement strand
AGTTGACGCACGTGGACTTTTTTGGAAGTCTTAATAATTAAGTATTTAAATTTATAGAGATTCAATTTTTCATATGAATAAGGCAAAGCTCCGATATTGATTTACGTGTTACATATTTTTCCATTACATTATCGATTATTTCAGTGAAACATAAAAACCAAAAACAAATAATTAATTGACTGTACTAAGACTCGAAGTATACACTTTCCGTAGATTGTTCGCTGCTGAACCCTAAACTAAAAGCGAAATCTTTTTCTCACGTCAAATTTTTGACACAATTGGCAGAAAATATGTTTTTGGTGATTTTTTGAAAACCACATCGGGCACAAACCTGTCATTCAAGACACTTTTAATTGGTTCTAAATTAAAAGTTTATTTTACAATTACAATTATATTAATGTCAGACTTTTTACTTCGCCCTACAACTTATATTTGCAATACGCAGTAATGATTTTTTACTGAAAAGTAATCTTTTTCTGCTCGCTACTTCTTTTAAAATGAGACTACTTTTTGCTACTGCTTGGTATGCCGTCAAGCAATGCGAGGCTTGCACACATTCACAACATAATAAAACTTTGCAACTTGCAATTTCAATTCCTTTCCGTTTCGATAAATACCTGTGAACGTGTACGTGAACTCAATGGGGAAAAGTTGTAACTTTCTTCGTTTTTGAAATAATGAGAAAAAGAAAGATATTTGTACAGCGTTGAATTTTCGTTGACTTTAACTTCAACTCCCTCTAAATAAAAATCTATGTAGAGTTTTTACTTTGAATTTTTAGAAATGATGTGTGAAACTATAGTGCAGCTTATGAAATAAATTAAGTTTATCTTCTTTTCTATGAAAAAAAAGTTATTAATCTATTTCTGGGTAAATCCACAAAGAACGATTAAATATTGTCAGTCGCAAAGTCTATCGACGTAAGTTTAAGCAACCAAAAACTTCCTGCGAATGAAATGTTTAACAGAATCTGTAGAAGTTTTCTGTAAAATGTTACTTCAATTGACCCAGCTGTTCATGATGAAACAGGGTTTTACTGTTTTGCGCGGCGCCATGAGATTGAATTCGCAGCGGCGTAACAGGCTGTCATCTTGGTGTAGGCGTGGAAAATATTATTTTCTATCATGAACTCCTTATATAAATTGAAGATTTAAAAAAATAATGATTCATCGAAAATAAATAAAAATATTGAAAATTGAATTAAGTTTGTGTAATTTTTTGCTTCAAATTTATTATACTTCCCACTCATTAATTTTAATTAAACAGATTTGTATTTCAAAAAAGTTTCTCTTGTTTTTTATGGTGAGCCTTCAAGAGTATACCCTAAGCAAAATTTAGAACTGCCCAATCTGACAGTATACAAATACCTAAAAAAAAGGTCTTTACTTCCCAAATTTTTTGTACTTAATACTTTTCTCATAATTTTTCCTTGAAAACTTCTCTATCAATAATGTATGCGCTTATTCGGAAATTAATACCAATAATCGTTAATTTTAGAAAGTTTGAAAAAGCTTTGATACTTAAGAAAACAATATATAATAAGAAACTGTACGACCAATCCTATTTCAATTTACCCATTTCAATTTACAAATGCCCGACTTGTCACGTCTATACCTGCATGACAGCAAGCTGCGTCGCTACAAATTTGACCTCATGAGACCGCGAAAAACAATAAAACCCTCGTATTTCATAAATAGTTAGGTCAATTCTAAAAATATTTCAACGTTCTTTGTGTACTTACCGACAAAAAGATTAATAACTTTTCTTCATGATAGAAAAGATAAACTACAAGTACTCTACCAGCTATAGTATAGTATCACACAGAATTTCTTAAAATTAAAAAAAAACTCTAAATAGTTTGTTATTCAGAGCAAGTTGAATTCAGAAAAGAAGAAGATTGTACGCTCTGCGAAAATATTTCTTTTCCTACTTATTTCAAAAACAAAGAAAGTTATAACTTCTTCCCATTAGGAAAAAAGAAACAAAATTAAATGTTTTACTAGATTATCACAGGACTACAAAATCTGAACCCTTGCAACACGGACCAGACTAGGTGTGTCTTATATTTTCAGTGTCGCTGAATTCGACTCCGTTGCCCGTTTGGTCTCATCAGGTCAGGGACAGGGTCAGTTCCAGGCCAAACTTACTAAATTCATCGCTCACCAATTAGGTCAGGGTACCTATAGGTTTTCGGGGACACTGAATTCAAATCCGTTGTCCGTTTGGTCCCATCAGGTCAGGGCCAAGGTCAATTCAAGTTCAAACCAACAAAATTCATCGCTAACCAATTAAGTCAGGGTACGCATAGGTTTTCGGGTTCGCTGAATTCAAATCCGTTATCCGTTTGTTCCCATCAGGTCAGGGTCAAGGTCAATTAAAGGTCAAACCTACAAAATTAATCGCTAGCCAAGTAATTCAGGGTACTTATAGGTTTCCGTGGTCGCTGAATTCGAATCCCTTGTCTGTTTGGTCCTATCAGGTCAGGGTCAAGGTCAGCTCAAGGTCTAACATACAAAATTCATCGCCAACCAATTAGATCAGGGTACATATAGGTTTTCGGGGTTGCTGATTTCAAATCCGTTGTCCGTTTGGTTTGACCTTGAATTGAACTTGACCCTCACCTGATGGGACCAAAGGAACAAAGGATTCGAATTGAGCGACCCCGAAAACCTATACGTACCCTGAATTAATTGGTTAGCGATGAATTTTGTAATTTTGACCTTGAACGGACCTTGACAACGGATTCGAATTCAGTGACCCCGGAAACCTATAGGTACCCTGACTTATTTCGTCAGCGATAAATTTTGTAGGTTTGACCTTGAATTAACCTTGACCCTGACCTGATGGGACAGAACGGACAACGGATTTGAATTCAACGACCCCCTAAACCTATAGGTACCCCGACTTAATTGGTTAGCGATGAATTTGGCAAGTTTGACCTTGCACTGACCTTGACCCTGACCGTGACCCTGACCTGATGGGACCAAACGGACAACGGATTCGAATTCAACGACTCCGAAAATATAAGACCCACCTAGTCTGCTCCGTGTTGCAAGGGTTTAGATTTTGTGGTCCTGTGGCGAATATATTTCTTTTCCTACTTATTTCAAAAACAAAGAAAGTTATAACTTCTTCCCATCAGCAAAAAAAAGAAGCAAAATTAAATTTTCCACTAGATTATTTATATAAAAAATTCAAATTAAAACATTTCTTTAAACACTGCCACGGGCCTTCCCATTCCTTGAAAAATCATTTATATCCCGTTCTACGATCCAGCAGTATAATTACTTTACATTTATTACTCTTATTACCCATGCGATTTTTCAATAATTATTATTATCATTATTATGTGAAGCTACGATCATGGTACCTTAAAGCAACCAATCCCGACGCAACTGAAACTTCTACGTCATCCACTTCTGCTCATTCTGTCCTAGAAGGTAAGTAAGAGCGGGATATTTACGCAAGACAACATCGTGCAACACTATTCCTTGGAGTCACGTCTCCAGCCGCGGATGACCTTACGCGGCAGACGGGACAGTTCAAGGTAAATGTTTCAATTCTGGATACTTTTTTAGAGCTAACAATCTTTCTAGAATGTTATCAGGAACAGTGTTGGCTTTTGCATCCGGTTCGCGATGGAATGAGCCTGACGCTGGCAAGCCGGAATCTTGATGAGTTAGCTAAGAAATAAAGCTTTTATACCTCCAAGACAGCCGATTATGAGAACTACAAGATGGACTTTGTAGCCTTGGTACAGCCTGCTCAGCTCGAAAAGAAGTTCTTGGTATTTCGCCCGTTTTTTTTTCCTCCTTTGCAGTGACATTACCATCGGCTGATGCCGAAAATTCAATGACGTAAATGAGCTTGGTCTTCAGATCTTGGAAGACAATATCAGGCTTCTTAGCTCTGATACGTTGAGTGGTGGAGAATGAGAATTTCTAGTAGATCTTACACTGATCATTCTCCACGACGGATTCGAGCTCCCCATGGGCGTATGACAAGACGGGCAATAGATCAAAATCATAGAAGTGCCTAAGATGGTAATATAACACTTTTAGAGCCGCATTGTGTATCTCTATGTACCGTGACTTGCCTAATTTGAGCATCCACTGAGAACATGTCCAAGTGTTTCTGGCTTTTGCTTGTACGCTCGGCAGTTGGTATCGCCCACAGGTACATACATTATGCGCTCGCGGTAAACTAAGGTATCTATAACGCTACCTTGACAGGCAAAAGGAAATCCCTCAGTCTCCGATCTCAATGCAGAAGACTTGAGAAACATGTTGGACAGACCCATCGAGAACTCTTCTCTCCGTATGATGCCGAAGAATTTACCATGAAGGGGGTGTCAGCATGTTCCCTTAGTAGAAGCATATGTTCTGCTTCCTGTACACGACTTTTCAGAACCGAAGGTGTCAGTGATGCTAGGTCATGTGTAGTATCGCTGGAATCAAATGGGAGGCCAAGCTCCTCTGCAGCCCTATTTGCCGCACGGTACATAAACGCCACAGCATTGACGACTTCATGTTGATGTACGAGTCGCATAAGAGAATCTTCGATTGTAAGAACTGAGCAGGCTGTAGCCGGAACCGTTCTTCGATGAAGATACTCCAATCTTAGCAAACCTCTACCCCCTTTATCTGGAGGGAGGTATATTCGAGTTCATCATCTTGCGTGTGCTTCGATCAAGTTGCTTAAACTCATCGAAATTCCATTTTACTGCAACAAACAAGTGGAGTAGTATAGGAACGGCCAGCATATTGGTCGCCTGGATCTTATTCTTTCCAGATAATTCGGAAGCCCAAATTTTTCTAAGAATTTTGCGATACTTTCTTTCAAAGGCCGTTTTTAACACACGCACATTTTGGGTTTCCGCTTGCGGTATTCCAAGATACGTATATGTTTCTCCATTACCAAGATGTTGAATGGTATTTCTGCCTACGGGTTGACCATCCTGATCGTCACGGGATGATGTAGCTTCTAGTCTTCCTTGAGGTAGGTGGACGCAGGCACACTTGTCTAGTCGGAAGCTCATGCCAATCGCTTTAGAGTACCTATTCACCGCCTCCAAAAGCATGTTGAGGTGCTTTTTCGAGGAAGCAAAGAGTTTAATGTCGTCCATGTATAAAAGGTGGTTGATATTATATTATATTCGGTTCAGCGGGCCACATAGGTTGGTATCAGAAAGCCTTCATCATTTTATCTGAGAAGTTGTAAGCTCTGGAAGCTACGCTCATGGTTCCTTAAATTTGTATTCTCCAATCCAGTTGCCATTAGATTGAGCTCGACATTTGCCTTTGATGTAATTTGCTCCAAACAGGAACGTGTACGTAATCAATCCACTTCTGCCCCTTCTGTTCTATAAGGTAAGCAAGAGCGGGAAATTTATGCGAGACAACATCGTGCAACACTGTTCCTTGGAGTCACGTCTCTACCCGCGGATGACTTTACGCGGCAGACAGGACAGTTCGAGGTAAATGTTTCAACTCTGGATACTTTTTTAGAGCAACCAATCTTTGCAGAATGTTATGAGGAACAGTTTTGACGGACCAGATGAAGTGATCACAGAAGAACAGCCTTTTGCATCGGGTTCGCGATGGAATGTGCCTGACGCTGGCAAGCCGGAATCTTGTTGAGTTGGCTAAGATGAAGCTCTCATACATCCAAGGCAGCCGATTATGAAAACTACAAGATGGACTTTGTAGCCTTGGTACAGCCTGCCCAGCTCGAAAAGAAGTGCTTGATATTTCGCCCGTTTTGCTTCCTCCTTTGACGTGATATTACCATCGGCTGGTACTGAGAATTTAATCACGTAAATTAAAATTCTTGAGATTGAAAGTCAGGAATTAAAATATTCATTGCATACAGAATAATGATCGCATTGAAGGAAGTTGATTTCATTTATGTACGAAAATGTGAAATAGAAATTTCAGATCGAACAGTAGTACGGTATATAATTCTGCGGTCAACGAAAAAGGTACGCTTGGACCGGTACACCCTGTTCTAACAGGTGCAACATTTTCATTTAAAAAAGATGTTTAATATCAATAAAATCGATAAATTCTGAAAATTGGCTAAGTTAGCGCGTTTTGAAGTGAAAATAGATTGAAATGTTTGGTTTTTGATAAACATACTTTTTATCAATTACCTCAAAAATTGCAAAAACTACACATTTTTGTAAGAGAAGAAAAATATGCGCCTTGAGTATCCTTACAAATCTTAGTCATTGACTTTCAGGCCAATACTTTTCACGCTCAATACACGCGTATAATAATTTCATAACTGTTTTGCGTTTTGTGATTAATTTTGTATGCTAAAAGCTTTGCATTATTTTATTCTTTTTTGGAATTCTTTAAAAATAATAAACGCATCAATTATGAAAGATACAAGTGGACACCATTTTAAATAAGTCAGAATATCCCGTTCCCGCGTCACAATTCAGGGGAATAATTTATATATCATTTTTGATCTTTTCCATTTGACAGGTTTTTCTTTCTGTAGTGGGTCTTTCTCTTTTTCCTCTTCTGCTTCACTCACAGAGCTAGTAGCTAGTTAATGCGACGTTGCCATGTACTGGATCACAGCTGATACGGCGGTAATTTACTCAGCTATCGAGGCTGAGAAAGCTGTCTTTAGTTTAACACAAGTACGTTTATTTCTCAGAAAGACATACATTTTCGTATAAGTATGTATTTAGAAAGATTTCAACTTTCATATTCGGAGTTTTCTCTTAAAATTGTATAGATATCCAAACTACTAGAATTCATTATGTGCGCAAGTTTGACATGTTGTCACAAGACTCCATATTTAATTCAGACGCTTTATGGAAAAATATTTCGAAAAATAGTTCAGTTAACCTAGCTAAAAATTTTCAGGGTGATGAAGGGACCATTGAAGTACACAATATTTTAAATTCAGCCAAAAAGTATAGAGTCGATAATCATCGAACCTCCTTAAAGGTCGAAGTCTGTAAGGAGGATAGTATAGCAATACAGTGGCGCCATCTCCACAGTTGTTGTTGCAACTGCTAAGCCAACTTCGTATTTCGAGTGATTTCATGTTTCATTGCCAGCATAATTGTCAAAATAGGGTAAACGTCAATAAATGTTAAAAGACGCCTCCGCTGGCAAATCAGTTTTTCCCTCTTTGTTCTACAGCTTCGAAAAACGAGATTGCGAAACCGACCTATAGGTACGACAAGTACCTAAATCATAGCGGATATTAAAAAAATATCGTGTGCAAATTTGGAGAGAACTTTCTATTTCTACGGTTCGGGAAATGCTTTCAGGAATCTTCTCCGTTTCGCCCTGAAAATATTTCCCTCACGGTAGAAACAGAAATATCTCCCCAGTTGTACCATACACTGTAGAACATGACTTAGAGAATATATGTATTAGCAGGGAAACTACCATACCGATACAAAATGACTAGCAAATCTCTAAAGAATCTCAGGTTCAGTAACTTTTCTCACATTTCTATCTATAGCTACCCAGGAAGTAATTTTTAAAGAACCAGGTATGGTTTAATGATGCCTATAAACCATATTTCACCCGAATACTTGCCGGTCGAGGGGTCCTTTGTTCGTAACCAGGCAAATATTACAAATAGTAAATATGTATAATTAAAAAATAAGGTTAAACAACAACCGCAGGGTCTCAATGGGAGCAACTGCCATCTAAAAATGACATCGGCTACCAGTAGGACCGCGGTAAATCACACTCATGGCCACGTCTCACAATCATGAGATGGGCTGTTACAGGACACAATGAAATCACAATGACCCAAGGATGACCGCTTTCTGCATCCATTTCGTAAGTCCCTTGGCATATTTTTGGCACGCGGGTATGGCTTTAAGGTTGCGAACCAGTGATAGTTTCGCACCTCCGAGAGCACTTATCACAAGAACAATTACTTGTACCGAATATTTTGGATACAGTCTTTGCAGCTCCCTTTTAAGATCTTGATACCTCTCATCCTTTTCATTCTCCTTGGCATTAATATTGTATTGGGACTAGGCCGAGAATTCGATCACCAATATAGTTCGTTTCTCGCAGTCTTGGAGAAAAATGTCAGGCCTCGAGTGTGCAACGGAGACTGCTGTCCGAAAATCGTAGGTCCAGAAAATTTGGCACATCTCGTTCTAAACAATTGACTCTATCTCCCTTGGAACGTTCGGCAGAGCAGGGTCGCCACCAACACTATGTGTTGATGCACCTTCAGGCTTTCCAACAGACAGATGATAAGTCTATGAGAGGTTGAATCGAAAGGTTTCCGGTATTCAATCCAGGCCATTAACAGGCGAGTTGATTGGCTGCAGGTCATAAAACTCCTCAGTATTTAAGAGATCAGGTATTTTTTGCGCAAAAATGGATATAAAGCTCTGTAACAGCAAGAAGAAGAGCAACAGCATTCAGCGAACATAAGGCCAGTTCTAGCAAGACCACCTTGGCAGATAGCCGATAATGCCAACATGAGAACTAGGAGATCAAAATTTCACCAAAAAGTCTTTCTCAGAATGGCTTGAATTGACTGTCGTAAGGCATACGATGACACAAACCATCAGCTACTTACCAAGCTTCTTTTGTGCCTGGAGGTGCATCGAAGAGTAGTGAGATGCATGCAAGAGCTGATGCTGCTCTAGCGGAGAAGATTTGTCATAATATCTAACAAAAGACAAGTGACAACTAGCTATGTCACATATAAGAGGGGGGTACCACCTGTTATACATGGACGATCTTAAACTCTTTGCCTCTTCAAAAGAGGGCCTTGACATCCTTTTGACGGTGGTAAATAGGTAATCTAACGCGATTGGCACGAGATTTGGACTTTGAACATGTGCACATCTTGAGGTGCCACAAGCGGAAACACAAAATGTGCGGGTGTTAAAAATGGCCCTTGAAAACAGGTATCGGCAAATTTGTAGAAAAATTGGGGCTTCCGAATTATCTGACAATCCGTAAAATACATCCTCTGGATTTGCAGTACATCGAATATACCTCCCTAGAGATAAAGGGGATAGAGATTTGCTGAACTTGAGGTATCTTACTCGAAGAACTGTTCTGGCTATAGCCTTCTCAGTCCTGAATAGTAGAGATTCACTTATGCGACTAGTACGTCAACATGAAGTCGACAATGGTGCGGCGTTTCTATACCTGACCGCAAATAGGGTTGCAGATGAGCTTGGTCTCCCGTTTGCTTCCAGCGACATTAAACATGGCCTAGCATCACTAACACCTTCGGTGAAAGTCGTGTGCGGGAAGCAGAACATTTGCTTCTACTAAGATAACATGCTAACAAGGTCCTTCATGGTAAATTCTACAGTATTATGCGTAGAGAAAAACTGTCGATGGGTCTGTCCAACAAGTTTCTTAAGTCTGCTGGATAGAAATCGGTGACTAAGAGATTTCATTATGCTTGTCAAGACGGAAACACAGGAACCAGATGCTCAAAGTATGCATGCTACGGGTATATAGAGAGACAAAATACGGCTCTAATAGTGTTATATTACTATCTTCGGCACTTCTGTGGTGTTGATCTAATGCCCTTCTCACCATATGCCCAGGGGGAACTGGAGTCCGTTATGGAGAATGAGCTGTGTAAGATCTAATGGAATTTCTCATTCTCAACCACTCAACCTATCAGTACTACGAAGCCTGATATTGTCCTCCAAGATCTGATGACGAAGATAATTTACGTGGTTGAATTCTCGGTACCAGTGGTTAGCAATATCACGGCAAAGGAGAAAGAAAAATGGACGAAATATCAAGCACTTCTTTTCGAGCTGAGCAGGCTGTACCAATGCTACAAAGTCCATCTTGTGGTTCTCATAATCGGCTGTCTTGGAGGTGTGAAAGCTTTATTTCTTAGCCAACTCCACAAAATCCCGGCTTACCAGCGTTAGGCTCAGTCCATCGCGAGCCGGATGCAAAATGCATTTGGTAAATAATGGTAGCTCTAAAAAAGAGTCCAGAAGTGAAACCTTCATTTACAATTGTGCCGTCTGTCGCGTCAGGTCATCTGCGTCTAGAGAGCGGAATTCGAAGGAACAGTTTTGTACGAAATCGTAGTTATATCGAAATAATCGTGGCTTCTGGGGCTTAAAAATTCTGTATACATCTTCCTATATTATAAAAGGATCTCGCCGCCACCGGCAACGGCACCGCTGGGTTGAGAATACAGTTTATGGGACACACGCACTTCTTGAACCTAACGTGACATACGCCCTTCTGACCCCCATGTGATATACGTCATTCTTGACCCCTGTGTGACACACGCCCTTCTTGAACCCCAAGTGACGTACGCCCTTCTTGACCACACCTCGAACAGGTGATATACGCCCTTATTTACCCCCTATCGAACACATGACATACGCCTAAATTCATCTCCCTCTAACATGTGAGATATGCCCTTATTGACCCGTCCATTGATCAGGTGATTGGTCTTTAGTCAATTTCTATGAAATTTAGATCATTCATTGCATACATATATTTTGGTTCCAATATTTCAGTTTATTTAAAAATAAAAATTTAATAAATCTTTAATGGAATAATTCCAACGAAATTGTTTCCAAGATGCACTACGTGGAAGTAATAGATATAGCATCTCAAAATGTAAACGAACTGTATTAATTGGTTGATACATGTACCTGAAAATTAATGTATTATTATTTTGTTATTAAAATATTGAGTCAAATATTGGTATTTTAACTAGAATTTTAACTGGAATTTTAACTATAGCGATAAATAAGTTGTCCTGCTAAAAGTAAAAGACTTATATCCATCAATTCTTGATTATAAAACAGTAATATGACTTGAATTTTGAACTTTTATACCAATGCTGAAATTATCTAAAACGATTAAAAATATATCTCAAAAATTTGGTGTCATAGTTAAAATGTTAATAATTAATTTGTATTCTCCTGCCCCAGTATGCTGGCAACCCGCTTGAAGCCGTCGTTAGCAGAATGCAATGCCAGACACATTATTTTTTCCTTTTTGAACGCTGTAAAAAAACTTGCTGCAATTGCGGCATGAACATTTAACATAAATTTCAACGTAATATTATAATTGCAACAGTTAGCATATTTATTTTGTTTCTTTTATTAATTAAAATGCCATATTACTTTATCATTACGTTAGCATTATTTTAGCAAGTGGTAGTTTAATATCAGTTCTTTGATTTGTATAAAAAATTTTCTCATTTCCGGTTACATTGCTTTGGTATCCCTATGTCTATTTTTCATGGTATATGAACAATCTTAAGTGATCCTGCAGGAAGAGAAGCACTTCAGCCAGCAGTTTCAACTGCTGTCTCTTGATATAGACAGCTATACTTATTTTAGAGAGAGAGAGAGTGGTGTCTATTTCAGTGCCCTAAAAATGTTGCAGGTATAGGCTGAAGGGTACAGACCAGAAAAAGACCAAACGTGGTAGTTGATCTTTCTTTTCACGAGGGAGAAAATCAGATCCCAGGAAAAAGTCATTAATACGTTCAAGCATACAATATTATTATTGATGGAATCACAGAAAAATATAAAATACTGTCTTTTACAACTAAAAACTGTAACCCATACAAAAAATATTTGATTATAAATGTTATAAATCACATAATCTTGAAGCCTGAAATCATAAAAAAACATTATGTTTTAAAAATTATAAAAAAATCATTATATTTAGTAATAATTTTTTTCAGGACTTCCGTTTCCGGTAAAATAGAGTGAGAATTGAGGTAAGTTAATGGGCAGAGTGTGAAGGAAGGATTTTGGAGTGAATGTTTAAATGTCAAAAATAATAGATGTGAAAAAGTGAGTGATATTTTGAGCGTTTGAGTCACTTTTGGGGTAGCCTGAGAGGTTAGTTTGTGTGACGTGTGGAGCAGGGTGGGGAGACCGGTGCAAAACGGTAGCAGAGCCAGGGCAGAATAGGTAGGGAAAAGCACGGACGAACACAAGGTAGCAGCGTGGGGTAGTAGAGTGGCGACAGAAGTTACGCAGGTTACGTAGGCGGATAAAAGAGGATTATTATTAAAATCAGTTTAATGGGTAGCGAGAACTCTGACGAGGAAGTGTTCTATACGCCGAAGCGTGAGGAAAAAAAGGGAAAATATAGAAAAACAGTAGAAAGGGAGAATACTCCGAATCGACTGTTTGGAATTAATCAAAGAGGCGATTCAATCAATGATATTAAAGACTCTTTAGAGAACCATATTCAAGCAAGAAGTCTTAGGAATCTAGAAAGTTTGAGGAAAACTGCCGCAGAAAATATAGAACAGGCTCAAACTTATATTAAAAATTATTTAGATAAACTACGTTAAAAACGTTATGAATATTGTGAAGGAGATTATGTTATGTTGAGAAATATTGATAATACTGCTGAAGCATCAAAAGCATCTATTTCCCAATTTAAAGAAACTTATTCAATTGTAAAAAACTGAGAATGATAGGTATGTAATGAATGACATTGAAGGGCTTCAAAATACACAAAAACCTTATCAGGGCGTATGAGAAGCTAAAAATATGCGTCCATATGACATCTCATTCTTCAGTTTTGACCTTTAGTTTATGTAACAGCAAGTCTCCGAGAAGGTCAATAAAATGTCTTCTGTTTTCAAGCCTATTAAGATATTTTTGTTATAAGAGATTTTATAAAAAATAAATGAAAATACATATTTGACAGTAAAAACATTGTAAGGAAATAAAAATTTTAGGATAATGAACTAAAAACATAAATTTTTAGAGTAACAAGCGTAGCCAGTAATATTTGGTGATAATCAGCAAGTTAAAATAATAGAAAGAATAACTGTTTTAGAAATTCTATCAGTTCTCGATTAATTAAAAGGATCATAAAATCTAAGATTTTCAAATCTATTATATTTTTCCAAATGTGGTGGGATAATACTACTTTTTGGACATCTGATTAAAAAAATTCTTTTAATTCTTAAGATAGCTAATCTGGATGAAAGACGAGAGAATTTTTATAGAAGAGTTACTAATTGTAATCCAAAGTGGAATCTGATCCACTGGTAGAAACCTCCATTCTTCCTCTTCTTCTCCGGAGGCTTGCTAATATATTATATGCGTCAGTAGTTTGGAACCATAAACGCTTAATAATAAGGTTATTGTTTCTCTCGATCTTATCCTTTTATCAAAGTCCGGGACGGACTATAGTCAGGATTGGCCGAACTGTGGAGGCAATTATTCAAGTAGATTCCATAGATATATCTACTGTTTTGTTTTATTAGCTGCAAAGTCAGATTCAACTATAATATTGATAAATGTAAAACGTTCGACATGTCAAAGTTAAATAAACTTTTAAACTATTTACTGAAAGAAATAAGAGTATACATTAGTTTTAGCTTTGTAATATACAAGACTGATTGGTAATTTTTCTATTTCAACCTATATAAATTATTTTTCAAATAGTTTTTTTCTTAATAAAAGATCTTCTCCTTTCACTCCGCTGGGATACAAATGTTAAAAATGTTCTGTTATTCTCTAATGATAATACAGATTCCTTTAAAAAAATCTATATAAATTAACTGTATTATCAGAAAAGCATTAAGTTATATCAGATTCACTATCTGTTCGGAAAAGATTTACTCATCGTCTGCTATCGCGAATACTGGACATGCAAAATGCATTACTGTCATTATAAATTTCATCATTAATGAAGTTTTAAAACAAAGTGTGATAGAATATTCGTTCTTGAATTTACTTCAAAAAGTTAAAAAATATCAAAAGGCCAAAAAATGTGAGTCTAGTATTTTTTTTGCTTTCTCTTTAAAAAAAAGTAGTTGTAAGTTTCAAAATTTGTCAACGGCTCGAAATTTCGCTGAGTGACTATAGCTAAATTCGATGGATCCTAAAAGAATGTACGTAAAGCACGGTGACGGATAGAATGTACGTAACTCGCGCTTACAAATAGAATCTACGCAGTTCGTAGGGGTGGATAGAAAAGAAGCAACTCGCGGCAGCGGATAGAAACTACGTAACTTCATTTTTTCGGATTTTGAGTGATCGTCAGAAGCCGTTGGAGTTCGCTGAAAGCCATAGTAAAAACGTTTACTTTTTCTATTAATTAGTGCAAACCGTATTAATTATTAAATAACAAATTCACGCAACTCGTTTTTGCACGTGGATTCCGTGATGAAAGTACGTAACTCGGCTAAAATATTTATGACCTTCACCGTGGCTCCAGTTTTTCTGACATTACTTATAATAAAACTAACCTCAAGCGAAGTAATATATAAAGATATTATGTAGATGAATGTTTATCGTTCGTAAATAGTGTGGTATTGAAGACGAAGCTTACATCTTACATAATATGGAAGTAATAGAGGAGAAGGAAAAGTTGACAGTTTCGTCACTGTCATTGGAAGGTAAGTATAAACGTCAAGTAGCCTCAAATATTCAGTTACAACAAAGAAGCAGGTAATTGAATATTTATAAAAAAGGAAGAAAAACAAATATGCAAGTAAATAATTTTTTATAAATAAATAAACAAATTGGAAACTTGAAAAAAGTTTGAGGTTAGATCAAACACCACACTATTGCAATTACATAGAGAACATCACTAACTGTTTTAAACATCAATTTTAGGTTATACATCATTTTGCGATGATAATAGGAGCCCTAGGAACACTTTGTTATCTCTGAAATTATTACACTTAAATTGTGAAGACTAATTAAACTTTCGCACGGTCTCCTAAAAACTTGAATTTTGTTACTTGCGTAGTTTCTATCCGCTACCGCGAGTTGCGTATTTTCTGTCCGCCCCTACGAGTTGCGTAGATTTTATCCTTCACGGTGAGATGAGTTCTTTCTTTTAGGGCCCATTAAATTGTTTACAGTACGTAATCCGGAAAATATTACGGCATTAACTCTAGATAAACTGGTGACCCTACGGAGCATGCGATTATTTGAGAAATTGTGTACCTCTACAAACTTTTTTGATTTTGAACCAGAAAATTTGTAATCGAGGGAAGATTACAGAATTGCTTTTCATCCCATACGCAGGTTTTCAGTCACGAACGACGAGTGAATGCTCACCGAAGAAATGCACCAGGATGTGACAAAAATGCGTTTAAGAAATCGGAAAAATGTTATTTGTTTCATGTATGAACTCGTAATAATTAGATACTTAGGAAAAAATGTATAGCTGAAATAGCTCTATTCATCCTTGATCTGGTCATCATTATAGTTGGAAACGAATCAACGGTATTGGTCAAATCCTCAAAACTGGATTTTGCAGCAGAATTTATTTGTATATAACGTTTGAAACTTTTTTATTGTTTTCAATTTATCTGCTCCTAAAGCCAAGAATTAACATTTGAACGGAAATGATAATAAGTGAAATTGATACCAGAACATTATTCTTTCCATATTTTTACATCGTGTTCAAAACTTGGGTTCATCTGGTATAATTTTTCCGCACTTCTTACTAACCAAAAAATTAATTATGGAGTTTCCAGTTTCTATGACATTTGGAACTTACGAAGTGACAGAGTCAATTTAAAGACATGACAATGCATCAATCGGGATTCAGTTGGTTGTTTCAGAAACAAAATTATTTTATTTAAATATATTTTTGTTTTGCTGACTTAATTATTCATGAAATAATAATTAGTAATGATGCTCATTAATGTTAAAATAATATTTTGTAAATATTAGTTTGTAAATGTTAATATGTAAATATCAATTATTATACATCATCTCTATTATTGCTTATTGTAGTAATTTTATATTTCTTCAACCTTATCAATAATTAGAGTGAACTAAAATCACTGTTTTTTTAAATATTGATTTTCTTTCAAACATCTAAAAGGTATTTAAAAATTTAGGGGTCTAAGGCATAAGCGTTTCGAGCTTCCCGAACCTTGGTAGAGTTTATTACAAGCGTTACAAATTGTTTACCTGCAGTCCCTTCATCCGCTATTAAACTTCAGTTTCTCATTTTTTATCAGTTCCCTTTACAGTTTTTTCATGTTTTTAAATCACAATCATGGAAACAGATCTTAAAAATACAATGAAACCACACAGAGAATCACATGTCAAAGAATGTTTATTGTCCTTAGCACAACATCTCTTATAATAGTAGAAGCCAGTTAGCTGTTTGGACAATCGAGGAGAAATATAAGTATCTTATAATTAGAACAAATCAAAAGTGAGACTTCCTACAAGAAATTAAATCCAGAAAGCTCCCTGTCAGCTCGCAGGTTTACTGGTCTTCAAGGGGATTGATTCTCTCATACCTTGTGGACTCGATGATGTACAAATTACCAATAATCTAAGAAAACTTATAAAGATCGACGCTCCGCATACGAGCAGTCTCACATACCTGGATGATGTTCGCAGATGAGTCAGTATAAAGGCC
>CAKNWU010167877.1:0-17652 GCA_932072015.1 Andricus quercustozae | reverse complement strand
TTTACATTAAAAATTAATCGTGCTGGCTTGTGCAGCACGATCGAAAATTTTTTAAAGTGTCAATGCAAAATATTTGTTTACACATTTCCAAAAACGGCCAGTGTGTGTAAAATTACCAAAAAGGAAAAGCGAATATTAAAAAAAATATTTTTTTTTATCATCATCTTGACCATAGTAGGGGAGAGCCTCTTGTTGTGGGCACAGTTTTGTTTTTGACCCATAATTTTCTTTTGAGTCCATATTATGCGGATATATGGATATCATTGGAAAACTAGAGGCCTTAGCTAACTTTTTGCGAAAGTAAGTACGTTGATTCCGTAAAGATTTATTAATTTTAAAGGCCTTTAGTGGCTTTTTTCTACTAAACAATCTTTGATGGCACGAATCAGCGCATCAAAATCAATTGGAGCTGATTCCGTTGGCTTCTTCAGGGTTGTCGTGGCTGAAATAAGTTTACTAGATAACTAACAAAAACACGTTAAAATGTTAATGGAATATGTTATGTTGGCATAAATGATGATATTTAACACAACCCAAAACCGGTTACATTTCAGTGCCCACAACCGGAATTCACGACCATTATCGGTGCATCAAGAAAATGTGATGTTTCAGAACTTGCATATAAATCGATGTGACATCTTAAATCACAACGAAAATACCGTAAAAATATCAATAACACTCACCTGTTTCAGATTATTTTCTTTGATTTATCGCAGTGTTTAAATATTGATAAATTACAAGTGCGTTCATTTTTACATAAATTTATGCAGCTAATGCATAAATCGTCTATTCACGTTGGTAACACCTCGAAAACTGCGTGCTTCTGTCAGAATACAAGTACGCCACCAGTCAGATATGCAATATTTGTATTCTGTCAGTTGTTGAGCAGAGGTGCCCACAAACAAAGAGCGCCCGCAACTGGTGACTCTCCCCTACGTAAAGTATGCCTTTATCATTATTTCTGCAGCCTATACTTAATTCTGACCGCCCACAAGCTAAAATAGATTTTCACAAGAAAGTCTTACTTGCGCCAGATTAGCTCGTCCCGAGTAGCGTTTGACCATACAAAAACGTTCGACATTTACTTAGCGCCATTATAGTCCGCCTAGAGAGAGCCACTTTAGCGGTCGGTAAAACATGTATTTGGCCAACAGTAATAAACTAGGGTGTAGCGAAAAAACCAAATTTTGAGATTGGCTTTAGGGAGGGTCTCAAAAATTTCTATTACCCTCCACTATGAAACCTCCCAAAGGCTTTTTGGTCGACCAATATCTTCCCTAGCGGACCAAATGAACGGAACGGATACGCTACGGCGCAACCTTATAGTATCCACATCGTATCCTCTCCGTATCATGCAAGAAAAACTCATTAAAAAAGGAAGATGAACATTTAACTTGTTGAAATTCGGATTCCACGTGAAATTTTGCGTTAGAAGGTCATGGAGTAATTGCAATAGTTTTTCTTACAACGATAAAAACTTTTTAAAAATATAATACTTATCGACAACGTGAGCTGAAGGCGACTACTTAAACGATTATGGATGCTTGATTATGGACGCTTGAAGTCGCCTGCAGCCCACGTTGTCGATAGGTATTATATTTTTTAAAAGTTTTTATCGTTGCAAGAAAAACTATTGCAATTACTCCGTGACCTTCTAACGGACGATGTGGATGCTATAAGGATACGCTGCAGCGTATCCGTTTTGTTCATACGGTCTGCTGGGGTTCATACAGTCGGAACTAGAAATAAGGCTCAAATTTTGGACCTAATATAGCGGAAAAATTTTGAAAATTATGGCGGATTTGGCTAAAAATAGTTACTGGGGTTTTTTGGGGTAGCTGATTACGAATCTGGGGTCAATTTTTAAAGATTCAGAATAGTGAACCAAATATGGCGGCAAATATGTAAATCGAAAAATCCCAAAGAAATCATACCAGTTTTGCCAACTGATTCTTTCATTGAGTCAATTAAACTGACGAGGTTAAATCTATTTTTTAAAAAGACCTGCACGTCAGGTAATTTTAGAGATTCGATTGCATTTGAGGTGCATATTAAGATCCACAGGGGCAATGTCATTTTCAAACCCGACCGCTAGACCGCCCAGATCCTACATTTTTTGTGTAAATTGTATTTGTAATGGCATTTTCAAAACGGACTATCAGATCGCCCAGTTCCAGGACAGGGCCGGTCAGCTTGGCGGTCGGACTGGCGGTTTCAAAAAATTTCAAATATAATAAAGTTCTTTTACGACACCAGAATTTTTTATGTTATCAAGGGTGCTGTCTGGTCCTGTATCGGAATTGGGCGTTCTGAGGGTCGGTTTTGAAAATGCCATTACAAAGACTATTTCCAGAAGAATAATAAGATTTAAACGTTTTTTTACGGCACCACTATTTTCGACATGTTCGGCGGGGTGCTGACTGGCCCTTTCCCGGAATTGGATGGTCTGACTGACGGTTTTTAAAATGACATTACAAATACTATTTACACAACAAAATTCAGATGTAATAAAGGTCTTTTACGACACCACTATTTTTGACGTGTTCAGCGGAGTGCTGACTGGCCCTGTCCCGGAGCTGGGCGGTCGGACTTTTGGTTTTCAAAATGTCATTGCAAGTACTATTTACACAAAAAATTCAGATGTAGTAAAGTTCTTTTACGACTCCACTATTTTTGACATGTTAGCAAGGGTGCTAACTGGCCGTATCCTGGAACTAGGAGTAATAAAACTACTTGAGAGATTATTCATTAGCTCCCAACTATCACAGTTGCAAAGGAATAATTTCTTATTTCCACCCACATGCTCAGATTATCGTTTAACAATTTTCTTTAATATAATCCCGAGGGTCGCATTTTAGTGCACAGATTTGATCTACTTTTTCAAACGGACCAAAATGTTCTCCATGTTAGGGATCATCCATATATCACGTAAGCCGTTTTTCTTTTGTTTATATCGTTTCGTTTATTACGTAATATATGGACGAACCCTTATCAGCGGTCGAAAATGTTTAGAGTTTGAAAAAAATAATGTGCTACTTACAAAAATGCTTCAAAGAAGGGTGCTTATTTGCAGCTCCAGTTAAAAAAGACGATCCGGCTAAACTAGTTATCTAAAAAAGTTTACAAACATAAAAATAATAATCTTCTGTCTTATTTTTCGAAAAATCAGAGCCGTTTTACTGTGACAATAAAATATGTGGATTACAATTACGCGACAACTTCGTGATATGAACCTATTTTATGCACAAATTGGTGCAAGATATTATGATTATGCGTATTCAATGAAAAACTACACAAAAATACTTGGAAAAATTATGTAACTTATACATTGCTATTCGAATTTTCATTTTCAATTATTAGTGCAATTTTCAGTTAAGTTTTGATAACTTATTTATTCATCACAACAACAAACTATTACAAAAATAGTTAGTTTGTAATGTGGGCGGGGGGTGCCCTGAGGTGCCCCTCTGGCGCTCAAGCTATGAAGCCTATTATGCCACACCCGTGTTTATTCTTAAGGCAGTACTCCGAATCCGGCCATCTTTCGCCGAGTGTTTTTGGATCTCGGTGGGTTTCCTTGTTACCAACTTTCTGAGATTGTACCTCTCAGGTGCCAGGCGTACCTGTCGCACAGTAAATGGCTTCCTTCTTTGTTGATCAGGCAAAGTGATCCTCACCCACTCTGCCATTCGGCAGCCCCCCTAGCAGGCTAGGGTGGACGGAGCGATCCCTCTGAGGTTATCAGTTAGATTAACAGATTCGAAGCACTTTTCCGGTGTGTTATGCAAGTGTTTGTATGTGTGTGTGTTCATTACTCGAAATTGGCCAGCGACCACCGAGCAAGAGTCCCCCGTAGGTGCGTCAAGCGCAGGAGTCCCCCATAGGACCATCAAGCGCAAGAGTCCCTCGTAGGTGCCTCAAGCGCAAAAAGATCGCTGACTCATTTTCGAGTCTTCTGAAAATCGACTTCGACCCCCAAGGCTAGTCCCCTCGACATGGGACCTACAGCTTAAGTTGGGTTTCGAACCACCGGATCCCCGGTTGAAGTACATAGACAAATTTTCTTTGGTACCATCTCAGGGATCGAACCGTAGTCCTCCTGCACAGTTTTTTAGAAACCAATAACCTTGCTTCGTATTTAAATCGGGGCAATCACGGAACAAGTGAGGGTACTATGCTTTGAGAACTTCACGTTGTTTGCCTCTTGTGAATATTAGAATTACTGACTTGAAGTGCATCGCGTTCTAGATTTCGCGCAAGATGCTTATGTAAGCGCGAGAATAGCGAGCTCCCATTGGTTCCTTACAACTCTCAATAGTTTAAGTACTATTGATTGTACAACATTTTGTCACAATAGTTTTTTGTTCGGGTTTGTGCAAGGAATGTGTACGTACAAGGTATATGATGAGTTCACGATCACCCTGTATACACTAAAAAGGTTTAAATTATTGGGGTGCAGATATTTCAGATTAGCCGGAACTTTTAACACGTTTTTAGCTTAAAATTGACGAACCTTTTATAGCTGCATATTTGTAGCTTTTCCATCTCCAATTTTGAGAGCTATATACGCAATATTAAAATTAAAATGAATTCTGGGCTCGAATCATCGGAGGTTTTGCTCTAGGGCTCTGACTTTGCCAATACCCGGGTACTCGGGCGAGTACCCGATGACACGGGTATTACTCGGGCACCCGGGTAATAACTTAAATATCGAGTACCCGGGTAGTCGGGTAATACCCGGGTACCCGGGTAAGTTTCGGGTATCAGGAATACAGTGAAACAAAAGGTGACATGATCACAACTGTCTCATAACCCTTCATTCAGTTCGTCAGAATGTCGCCTCAACGGCCAAGTTGGATATGGGATTATTTTGTCGTAAAGTGTTATATTTGCAGTGAAATATTTTTTTACCAAAATTGAACGTCATCACTAAGCCACCATGGAGAAATCTTTAAAATCCAAAAAGATTTGTCGGGTACCCGGATACCCGGGTATTACCCGATTATCCGGGTACCCGAGTTTTTGGTTATTGCCCGGGTACCCGAGTAATACTCGTGCTATCGGGTACCCGGGTCCCCGAGTATCCGAGTAAATATACAAATACCCGTCATTAAGTCCTAGCCCTATTTTGCTCATGGAAAATAAACATAAGGAACCCAAAGTCCTGTATATTGACTTTACCAAAAACGAGCATTTTTCTGTCGGATGTAGAAACAATAACGCATCGAAATGCTAGATCTTGTCGAGCGCGGCGCTAGTGTGGTATGCGTATCGATGGCTGCCGTTATGGTCCGTGTAGATATAATCTGATATAACCTCAAGGTACAAAGAAAAATACAAACTCGGTTATGAATAAAATGAAACTAAATTCCAAAGGAAACCTTTAGTGCATTTCAAACTGGTGAAAAATCCCATATTTATAAAATACAATAATTCTTACTTTTACGTTGAAATCTAAAAATCTTAATTATTCTCTATTCAAATCTTTATACCGCGAAGGTTATAGTAATTCGTTAGCGCAGTAATTCAAAAGTACCTACCTCGTCCATTGTAGGATCACTACAATTATACCCACTTTAAAAAAGATGTTTCGCGATGAATAATATTATTTCCTTCTTTTTTATTTAAATGACAATTTATCTATATGTAAGTCACATATCACAGATGTAAATATTGCAAAATGTCAACTGATGTCAACATAGGCAGCTGCCATTAATACGCGTGCCACACCCATGCCATACACGGACACGAGAAGTATTGTAACTATTTTCATACGACACAAGGGATATCCATTTCTGCCATAGGGATCGTCCATATATTATGTAAGCCGTTTATCTTTTGTTTATATCGTTGTGTCCACAACTTCACAGCAATTCTGTTCTCGTCTTTATTTAAACAAAAGAAAAACGGCTTACGTAATATCTAGACGATCCCTTAGCGGTGCCTATTAACATATTCAGCTCTTCACTGAATGGAAGAGGACACTCTTGCTCAACAGTCAGCTGAGGGGAAATAATCTCACTTTGACAGTTGCCTTACTGCTTCATATTTTATTTATACACTTTTTCTAGTTAAAGCTTGCCACGTATGTCGTTTTGCGTTAAACATAACTTATTTTCAGTGAAATAAACCCTGCCCTAAATTTGACTTATGTTTACTCTCACAATTATTAGATTGAACTTTTGCTTTAATTTTTAAATTCTCTTTGAGAGGATCAAAAACAATAACTATAGCATCGATTTCCGCACTTTGATGAAGCGCAAAAACTTGGAGACTTACGTCCTCTGAAGTTGTGCATATATCCGAGACGTAATCCCATGTCAAGTGTAAAGATTTTCTTGTCTCACCTTTAGGTCTACACTCTTCTGCATTGCAAGTGTCTATTAACATACTTCAGCATTTTTTGAACGCATCAGTACGTTTTTGTCTACTAATCGGTAAGATATTGTGGTCAGAGGATACTTAATTCATTTCAGTCATGCTACCGTCATCTATATCTTAATCATTTTTTAATATATTTAATATGTTGAATGTATCTTTTTGTTCATTTGTCTCCCTTTCCTTAAGTAGAGTGTAAACAAAAACCTTCATGATTTATTTCCACAATTTCATCTAGCACTGAAACTTGAGCACATATTGGGATCCGATGCACTGCGATACACCATCTGGTGGCAGAATTTGAAACCTTCAAACCCAGGTTAATTTTGACAGATCGCACGGGCAATCACAGAAAAATACCGTTTACTTAAAAATAAACAGTAGATAATGCTTCAAAATTGATTTTAAATTAAGGCAGAAGTTTATTTTGTTATTTAAAAAATTCGATTACAGAATTTTTCCCGCGAAAAACAAAAGGCAAAGAGTTTTGCTGCCTGTTTGGCTGTTCGTCTACTGTGCGAAAATATGAAACGCTGCGATTTTTCCGTTTTCCTAAAGTCTGTGTATCAGTTGTGACAATTAAAAATACGTTTGGAGAGCCAGAAAAGATTGATTAGCGCATAGTTTGAGAAACTGCATTAAGAATGGGAAAACCTACAATTGACACCATGGTAGTTTATTTCTTGCACTTTAAAAGCGAAGATTTTTACTGCTCTGGCTCAAGTACGTATTTTTTAATATGCCAGCTGAAATAAATCAAAGTATTTATAATGAAAGCATTGTAAATTATTAATAAAAATCATAATAAATATATTCCGTTTTTTATAAGTATTCGTCAAGAACCTTAACCTTAAAAGAGCAACACCTTGTTTTTATCGTTGACTGATTCCATTGCAAATCAAGCAGAGAGGTCCAGGTCAGGGTGTCATAATAAATTTACCCCCTCCCCCCCCTTATTTAAGTTTTTACACGAAGATGTCGACTTCGTAAATACGCAAATTTCAACAATTCTGAACTTCATTTTAAAAATATTTGTAATAATTTTCGCACGTTACTTAGGCTTCTATTTAAAATCTACCTGGAATAGCGCCCATATTGAAATTATGTCGACGATGGCGCATCCAAGAATTCAGATCCCAATATCCTCTGAATTTTTACTCACGTCCAAAACCTAATTCTGAGTAAAGAATGCTGGTTACTTTAAGACACTCTCATTACGCATCTTATTGACATCACTAGTACCACTCACAGCAATCTGCGCGTTTCGATTATTATTTTTTTGTTTGTTCCTCATCCAATCTATTTCCTTTTTTAGTCTTCAATTTCTGTTGTTCCTGAGCCTTTTTCAAAGCATCGTCTACGGTTTTTTGCAATTTTATTGACCATATCTGTGCTTGCGCCTCCACGATACTCTGAAGGTATTTACCTTTTATACTTCTATTCAAACGGCTTTCAATTAATTCTGGCTCGAGACAATCCTTGCCAAATGTGTTCATCTTATCTTGCATGTTATTCGTAAAGAATTTACGATCTCTGCATACTTCAATATTTCTGTGATCAACCGTAGTCCAGGCGATGAAGCGACAAACTTCCCTTTTAGCTAGTTCCAGTTGACATCCTTTATCGAAGCTTCCTCATGAGATATGTATGGCTACACAGTTAAATTTGATAGTATCTAAACCAGCTTATTAAAGTTTATAATCACGTAGGATTGCACAGAAAATTGTAAACTCTGCGTAGTGCAGTTCTGCTAAACTTAGGACTGCGCAATAGTAGTTTTCTACTATACCTATATCAATAGGTATGTTGATGCGCATTTGTCTCTTACAATTCACGCAGCTGCGCAGTTGAATTCCATAGTATCTACTGAATAGCTTGATACAGTGCCTAATCGCGTAATACAGCGCACTCCTGTTATATTCTGTTTATGACTGTGCCGTGGCTTTATGCATAACATAGCGCTGCGTAGTAATGTTCTGCCATACTCAGCCCGTACTTCTATCTAAATTGAGGAACCGAGGAACTATATAAACACATTTTCCGATACTTATCAAGTCAGTATTAATAAAATTGTACACAACAAAATAGTTACTTTATAAATTTTAACTTTACACATTCCATAATATATTTCTATACCTCTTTATCAACTTTACAATCCCATAAGCTTTTTTCGAATCAAAATATGTTTATTAGTTGTTAATGCAAGTTTTGTGAAAGTTTATTCAAAACTTGATTTCTTAATGTAAACTATTAGTTTATACTTGTAATAACGCAGTGTTTTGCCTTTGTCGTCAAAAATCTTTATTTACATGAAACATGTGCTTGAATCACTGTAAGAACTATGGTTCTATTTTAATCGAGCATCATTTTTTAGCGTCCTGTTATAATACTAAATCACCTTGTTTTGAAGACATCTTTTGAATTATTTTACTTTGCTAACTTCATATTGAAAAGTTTTCCGTACTAGCGAACTAAAATAATGCTCAGGATGTATTAATTTAATTACTTGCACCTTCATGCTTAAAAGAAACAGAAACAATTTGATTCTCATTTCGGTCAGAGGTGCTAACGGATTGCGACTTCTTCAACTGCGCAAGCGTCGCGCAATGGTGAAGTAAGGAAGAAAACTGATGTTATCTTCGTCACTCCTTTCGCGCCTGCGCAGTTGAAAAAGTCGCGGTCTGTTAGCACCACTGACTTCGGTCTTTTTTTCATTTTAAAAAGTTGTAATAAAATGTGGTTTAGTGGCATAAAAATAAAATGACATCAGAATAGAGCCACTCGGGACTATATTTTTGGAGCACTGTTTCAATACCAAAAACTAGCCTTTAAATGATACTTTTTTTACAATAATGAATCAAGTACTGTAAAACTCTACTGAGCAGCCTTAGTAAAGCGAAAGTGCAAAAATAGATGCCTCGTATTATGTCTATGTACTATCTACAATTTCCAAAATTTTGTAACTAAGGTATGTTCAATTTATTAACGTAAATGTAGCTTAACGATATGATTATTTGAGAATTAAAACTTTGTTCTTTAATTTTATTTTTCATCCGATCATATTTACAGATGACGAAGACGGAATCCACGTAAAATGGAACACGTATACTGAATTTAGTATACGCGTATACTAAATTTCATGTACGACCATAGTAAATTCAGTATATGCATATACTAAACTTACTGTACGCTGATATGCTAAATTTAATTTTATGTTGTGCATTCTTGCTTCCATTTTAAAATTTTTCATTTTTTTTGCAATTTTCTGACGGATTTTGAAAGAGGACAGTGAAACCTACCGAAATTTAAGTCAAAAACTATATATTTTAAAAGAATTTATTTTTTTGTAGTAGACGTCAAAATTTAAATACTTGCAACTTTGTACAAATTTTGTTTTTGCAAATGAGAAAAATGAGGCTCTCCTAATTTTCTCTAAAAACAACATATTTCGTCAATGAAAAATGTTGCGACTTGAAGTGTAGAATCTGTCTGATTTGAAATGGACTCAGTCAATACTCATAAAATTATTGTACCATATTTTCTCCCAAAACAGTGCATAACTTTCCAAAGTATATTATGGTCATGTATTGCAAATGCGCGGATAAATTTTTCTTAGTGCCTTTTATTTAATTTCTTAACACTTCTACCAAAAATCTCATTTTTTATGGACACGAGTTATTATTAAAAAATTGTGGACAAGGTTGTACACTTAACTCTCAATATAAGAACGGTTTCAGGCATGGCTTACATTGGTCTTGATCCTGAATTGGGGGAATCCAAATGTAAACAAGCAGGGCCGCATGAATCATTACTGTTGGACTTGAACGCATTATGTAGTCTGACGCAATTGACGAGCTGAGAGTGCGGTCATCGAGCGGTTGATCACGCTTGACTGAGCACTTCCTCTTTTTCGGCTCCGCGGCTCCTCTCATCGCGAATCTGCGGAGGCCATTATTTCTAGGAATATCTTAAACTGGAGGTTCTTATATTGGTAGTTAAGTGTATTCTGATAAACAATATTTCGTTTATCTTTAGTGACCGTCCCCCTCTATTCAAACGAATTTGTTTCAGTTACCGGGTTCACTGCTTTTTCCTTAGGATTTTCATCTTCTGCAGAGTTACTGGTCTATCCCAGGACTGGTGCTGATCAGCGAGCCAAGGGCCAAAAAAAGTTATGAGTTCGATCAGCCAATTTTTTAACATATTTCAAAAAAGGTTACAAGGTGTTTAAGATAATAGAAAATAAGAAATTCATTTAATCAAAACAAGACCTTTTTTATCACCCCGGCAGACTGATCAGGTTCAGGTTTGGCGCTGATAAGCGAGCGAAGAACAAAAACAACATCTTACGTTCTATCAGCAAATTTTTGTTATTGATATATTTCGAAAAAGTTACAGTGTGTCTAAAATAATAGAAAATTAGAAATTCACACTATCAAAACAAGACTCTTTTTTCTTATCACTTTGGAAATGTGGTCTGGTCCAGGTTTGGTGCTGATCAGCGAGTCAAGAACAAAAAAAATCTAACTTCGATCAGCAATTTTTTTTGACATAATTCAAAAAAGTTACAGTGTGTTTAAAATGATATAAAATAAGAAATTCATACTATCAAAACCAGACTTTGTTTTCTTATCATCTTGGCAATCTGGTCTGGCCCAGATTTGGCGCTGATCAGCTAGCCAAGAACAAAAAAATGTAAGTTCGAGCAGTAAATTTTTTTCTGACATTTCGAAAAAGTTACAGGGTTTCTATAATGAAAATTTGTTAAAAATAGACGCTCATAGTGAAAAATGATTTTTTCCAAAGTCATTAAAAAAAAATAAAGTTTCTTTCCCAACAATTGGAATTTATTGCTTGGCCCTCAGCGGGCAAACATCTTGCCAGGTGACTTCACATCTTGAATTACCAGTTGCGTGTTGAGTCTAACCTCTCTGCTAGTTTTTGTCGATCCAGAGTGACAAACTGTCAGCCAGCCAATAAACTCGCGGCTGATCAGCCCATAACTAGCGGCTGAACAGGCTTTCTGGCATGGGGCTAGCCAGAAAAAACGTTACACTTTAGGCCAGGCCCAGGCCGTCTGGTCAGCACCAATACGGGAAACCAGATGGTCAAGGCCAGGTCAGTGCCAGAACATTTTTCGAAACGGGGTCAGTCCACTAAAAAAATCGTATTAAAAGCATGCTTTCTTTTTTTGTGGTTATCTCAAAAAGTAGGAAGTCGTAACCGCGGGGTCGTAATAACAAACGGGGCGGTCTACCTTCTTGGTGTGCTGAACCGGTATTGCGAGATGTTGGTAGTATATTTTTATCAAAGAAATATACTTTTTTCCTCATCATGACCGTAAAAATACTTCATGGCATTCGTGCGAGTGAATTGTAACAAGTACAAGAAAGATTTTTTTATATTTATTAGGTTTTTGATGATATTTACATTGCAATTGATAAAGAATCATGTTTAAAAGAATAATTACGTGGTGAAAATGAAATTTGCTGCCCTTTGCCTTAGTAACCCCGTAATACTCTTCAACGGTATCCATGAGGGCTTCCTTAAATTCAGAGAGCACCCATTCAGGATGAAAGGAAGGCGCGATTTCTTGAATCCTCCGAAAAACAGCCTAGTACGCCTTTTTTGTCTTTGCGCTTGTAAGGACGTACATGAAGGGAATTATCTGTTGCGCAATATTTAAATTATTATATTATGCGATGAAAATATTATATTTTATATCATATAATTAATTACCTTTTCATGCTTCTCACACATTAGTGAGAGGAACTGGTAGGCTCCGTCAATCTGAGGCACGATTTTGAATGTCGCGTCGATGAAAAATATTGTCCCATCACTAAAAATAATAATGAATTTCGGCATATAAAACAGAACATGAACGAAGCAATCCTCGTCTATGACTGATGAAACTTCGAACATGTAACTGTTTTTTACGATGCTTCCCCTTTCGCGCACTTTCTTCGGTGATATTGTACTTCAAAACTTCCTTCCACAATCCGCTTTGAAGCACATCTGGAGCGCGGGATTTCGTCTCCTGATGTATGACGATATTTTATTTTTAATTTTCCAAAATGGTGCAACGTTTTCCAACTCTGAAATTCTATCATTTCAATTAAGAATTACAAGAGAATACAAGATATATTTAGTGAAATTGTATAGTGTTTTATCTTCTATATATTATATATTATGCTATTAACTATTATTATTATATTATCAGACTATATTATATATATATACTACCTGTTACCCGCGGGCTTTTACGATTTTATGAAAACGAAATATTACAATAAAAAAAGGAAAACTCGGACGACTTTCGGCTAACGATATTTGAAGATCCCTAAATGAGCCTGAAATTATGTTATTAAAATAAATTTATAAATTTTTTTATTCTTAGTACAATTGTTTAACAAAAAACTGCTTAAAACCTTTTTTTTAAGTTTAATAATCATATTCAAAGAGCTCTAAATGAGCCCTTAATTATTGTTTAAACAGAAATTTAGTCAATCCATTTCAGTTGATTTTATAGCATTGTCGTGCCAGCTTGACGTTAATGAGCTAGCGCCAGCAGCATTTTTTACAAGAAAATGGAGCCCTCTACTTCTCGATAGGGGCCCGAATTAGCCCTAAATGAACCCTAAATTGTGATTTAGGTTACATCTCTATAGCTCGATAACATTATGCCCGCTTAACATGCCTATAAAATGTGATGGTCTTTCAGAGCTATTGATTTCTTTTATTGTTAAAAGGTTTATTAATAAATATCAAGTATCAAAGCAAGCAGTATTTAATTTAGCCTTGGGAATGTTAGCCACGCACGTGTGAGGAATTTCTGTTTTATGAATAGAATCTGGTTCATCAAAATAGAGCCGTCCTGACTCCCAGCAATAGTAAGTAAGGATGCTTGTTGAACTCGCAGACCATATACCTATCGTATTTGTAAAAAGTATTTTTATATCGTACTATTTCACTACGAACCAAAAACCTCATCCATTGCAGTCAACGCCTTTCTGGCTTTTATGATATCGATGTCTTTTGCTTTTGTAGCATCTATCTGCACCTTTGTAGTGATCAACTTCATCTTCAATTGTGACTCAGGAGATCCCGTTTGATCATCAATCAGTGAGACTCAATATTTTGAGTATGGATATTTTTGTCGTTGGGATTGACGAAATTCGTAGAGGGGTTCACCGTTGAGTGTTGGTACCCCAATTTCTCCAAATTGCTATAGCCACGCCACATATCTGTTAGGACATGTATCCCTGGTTCTACGTATTTTTGAATAACTTTTTGAAGTGTTCTAGCATCGCGGAATGCTACGTAGGTCAAAAAACATTTCTTCGACGACCGGTCAATACCTCCGACGATACACCTTGTACGAGTTATCCGACCTTTGTTCTATTTGCGCTTTCCAAAAGCACTTTCGTCGTTCTCAACGATATGACCGAGTCCACCAATTGTTGCGCCATTTTCGATGATCAACGCAGCGATAAAATCCCTTAATCCAGAAAAAATTTCCTCAACGTCATTGGATGCAAACCTGTCTCTCTACAAATGATAGAAGATGGATCTTTTAAAATCCAACAAACAACCACTTGTAGGAGAACTTCTATCTTTATCTGGGCGACGTCGAAGAAAGTTTCATCCCTTGCAGCCTTCTTCTTTCTGCAATCTGGTTTGTCACATTGGTATATGAGGCCTTTATTCTTCCCAATTTTTTTAATGAGAATTTTCAAACACACATATCACAAAACCGAGTTTTTTTAGAAGCCCCCAATAAACAAGGAAGTTTATGAGGCCGGTTACTTCTAACTTTCTGTTGAAACCCCGCAAACTTTTCAGAAATTGCATTTTAAAATTTTACTTAGACGACAGACTTCACTGACGCCGCTTCGTAAACTGAATGACTAATCTGTTAAACTGAATTTCCTACCTGTGAAGAAGCGAATGTTTAAAATAGAGCTCAGTGATTGGTCCAGACTCAATTAACTAGTCGCCGCTATAAACCTGTCGCCACTAATACGCCTGTATGCTCTAATAGGTCCCCGAGACAAATTTAGTTGAAAAGGTCAAAACCGTATTCAACAGGAGACATCCAAGAGCAATCGGTATTTTTTAATTAGTGTCGTGATATAGTTCTTTTCGATCTGAATTTAAAAATTTTTTAAATATAGAGACACTAAACTCATGATTCGTTTCAATCTACTGGGTTTGTTTATGAATATTTTCAGAATTCTTTTAATTGAGTCTTAATAATTTTACCTCAATTTCTTGAAAGACATTTTTTTACTTAAAATTTTTGAAAAAAGAAGGCATTAAATATTAGCAATGTTACAAATACATTAAAATTTGTGGATTGTTTCTCTTCCTATTTGGAAAAAGTAATAATCTACATAGATTAGTTTCAGAATCACCCACAAATAATTCATTTTTTTAAAACATGCAATGAATTATTTATAATAATATGGATCAATTCTAAATGAATGCATTACAAAATAATGGAATTTTAATTCCCGTTTCCATAATATGAAATAATTTCCATTGGGGTACCAAAACTCAACGGTGAACCACTCTAAGAATTTCGTCAATCCCAACGAAAAAAATATCCATACTCAAAATATTGAGTCGCACTGGTTGAAGATTAAACGGGATCTCCGTAGGAGACTCGGGAAAATGTCAGTTCAGAATACTGAACATTACTTTATAGAATATGTTTGAAGAAACACCTCCAAAGACGAACTGTTTCTCAGTATTTTGGAAGCAATTAAATATTTCTATCTCCAATGAGGAGCACCCTATTAAGCAGGAGACATCCAAGAGCAATCGGCCCTTTCAGGGCCAACAAATTTTTCTAACGAAGCAATAATTTATGTCTTCAAACATGCAATGAATTATTTATAATAACATGGATAAATTATAAATGAATGCATTCAAAAATAATAAAATTTTAATTCCCGTTTCCATAATATGAAATAATTGCCACTTAATCCAAAAAAAGAAAGAAACAGTAAAATAATTTTAAATTGTTAGCATAAATCCAGGCGGGGCTCCATAATATGTAGTCCTGCACTGTATTTCCTTTCTTTTCCTTTTCCTAGTGTCTCTCTTTTCCTTTCTAATGTATAGCGACGATGGGGACTACAGTGAGAGCCTTGCGTCTTTTTGAACAAAACTGTACGGCCAGCGCTCGACTCGACCGAAACAATAGGTCCTCCGACGGCAGATAAACGGGCTGATTGCGAACCCTGTTGGAGCTTTTAACCGATTTTTAATTTAAAGTTTTAACTTTGCTGATCAGAGTCCGTAAGCTGTACGGTTTTCCAAGTTTTGGGTTTATTTAATTTACTTCCTTTATTATTAAGAATTGATTTCGCCTGTTTTCCCTTTTTTTATTTATGTATTTCCCGAGTAATCCGACTATCCTGAAGAATCCTCATCCATCCTGGCCTGACGAAGGACTTCAAGAAGCATTTGAGACGCCTTTTGTCGATTGGAGTTACTCAAATACTTTGCAAATTTCCGCCCAACATACTGCTGTGTGCCAACCTGTTCCTATCCTTCTAGTCGTACCTCAAAGCCTGTTGAATAATTTTGGAATGCTGTTGGGATTATCACCGCCGGTTAGCTTTGACGTCCCTTCAACTTATTTACCTTGGAGTGGAATTAAAAAGTTCACATTTCGGGAAGTTTTATTGTCGATCCCCGGCAATATGAGTGGGACCTCTTTATAGCACAGGCCCGAGTCATCAATTTCAACGTTCTCCTTACTATGGACTTTAATTGGATGGTTCTGTAAAGTCCTGGTAGCGGGCTTGCTTGTTCAGATAATTCGGAGAGGATGTCTTGGACCATAATTCAACATCTTATGGACGAAGTTGATTGATTATGATCATCAAATTCAGAAGAGAATATTTTGTTTGGACACAGCATCCCTAAATCTACATCTAGTCACAGCCCTGACAGTCCTTTTCTGCTGTTTCAACATTTCCTAGTAACACCAATCAGAACGTCCTATTTCAACCAATCAGGATCAAGCCGGTTTCCAAACAAGAAAACAATACTGGGAAAAAGCGTCATCTTTCGTCAAGCAGCTTGCAGAGCAACATCCCAGTTTTTCCGTTTAAGTTAATTTTGGAGTATTTGTAAAGTATCTTTTTCTTAAATTATTTATGGAGTGTACCTCAGGACTTTAGAGTTTTTTATCGAGTTTGGCCACGGGTTATATTAAAAGGGACAGATCGTTCTTATTTAGTTCAGAAAGGAAGATTTTCAGTACATTTTGTGTAGACCCTTTCCTTTGTTTTATGAGGTTTAGTTTATTTAATTTGGTCATACAAACTTGAGAAACTTCCTGGACTGAATGATATAATTTGTGATATATATTGTGTTATATTCTTGTTCGATCAATATTTATGTGCAGTGTTATTCCCCCTTTTGTTTTGGACCCTTTCCCTGATTGAGTTTCTTAAATATTTTTTAACTGTATTTAGCCTAAAATGTGTTTAGCCCAATATATATTGTCGTTCCCCTGAGTGCTGATGACCCTCCTGACACGTTTTGATTAATAACCGTATTTTCTTCAAATCTATTCATGGTCTTGGAAAAATAGACGAAATATCGAATTTGTTTAAGAAAATTTGTCAATTCCTCCATTTTGTGAAAATTTTGTCTTCCCCTTGAATCAATTTTTTTTTGCCTTCAATAATTTTTTTTATCATAAAAATTGGAATTGAAAATCATTCCGTCTTAACCCTTCGCTGGCACCACTATTTCCCAGCACCGTTGCTGGCACCCTGGGGTCGTTCTCGACCGGAGAAAAAGAATGCTTATGTGAGCAAGCAATTTAATATTTTGACTTGTATTTTTTGTTGGTTATTCCTTTAGGTCTCTTTTATGAATCCCAATAGTTTATTTCATTGATTTTTAATTTTAAGGTCGTCAAAAAAATTTTAAACTTTTAAAAAACTCGAAAATTATACCTTCTTACATAAAAATGCATAGCTTTTTTAATTTTCAATATTAAGGGCTAAAAATTTAGCTGAATCATGTCAAGATGTATTACTTTTATATAAAATTATCACTTTTTATGCCTCTTGAAAAAAGGTATTTTGCATAATATTCATACAAATACTAGCAGATACAGTAATTATTGAAAAAAATTTATTAAAAAACACAGTTTTGTATGTCCTGTAACAATCAAAACATATCTAGAATATTGAATCATCATTCATCATCAACGATGAACAATGAACAACCTTCTTTGGTTTTTCGCTC